>JANIJG010017385.1:22128-45965 GCA_024611175.1 Megaceryle torquata | reverse complement strand
ACAAATGTATACTTTTTTTTTTTTGGTATTGTAGTCAGTTAAAATTATAGGGTTTTTTTTAGTTGAGGTAGGCCTTAAACTGAGCCTTAGCCACCTATGACATTTTGACATATAATTTTGTGGCCAAACTCTTTAGTCATTTACCTTAATGTAAATCCTGCTTATCTAGGTGGTCCAATATACCCACAGAATAATTTCGTATAGATGTAATATTGTATTGGTCCTGTATAAAATAATATTATACAAAGTCATATATCTGTGTTCTAAATGCTTTACATGCAAAGAAATGACAGCAGTGATATTCAGGCTGAGAAATAGATGCATCAAATATATTATCATGAACTAGACTATTAGCCTGAAATTTGGTGTGAATAGTGGGCAATACATAGTAGTAATATCCCCTGGAGATGAGAAGAAAAATAGGAATCAGAAATAGAGACAATATAGCCCCAACATCCTCCATGTTCCATGGAAGAAACAAACCAAAGCTTGCTTTCTCCCTGTCCTAAACAGAAGAATGTTTTAAAAACCAACAGAAACTTCCTCCTCTTTTTTAAGGAGATACAGATAAGCCCCTTAATTTTCCCAGAAGTGCTCAGTAAAGGCTATTGTCTGAACGTGTACAGAGTAAGTAAAATATTTTGGCATCATTCAGTCTGAAGAATACTTTATGAAAGCATGAAACTGTTATTTTTTTGAGGTGTTTGAAAGTTTTCTTCTTCTCAGTCATTGCAGCTGCATTTGCAAAGTGAAAAAAAGTAATTTCAAAGGCAGTGAAAAAGTGCAAGCTCTGTCCTTCCACTTTAAAGATTAGTCATAGCTTGGCTATACTGTGCTAGAAAAATTAATGTTTGGATGACAGTTTCCACATGCAGTAACAATTGTGAACTAGTAATTTGTGTTCTAGGAAATATGCATGCATTTAGGGACATAGGAATTTTTACTGGAGTAAATTAGGCATACACATACATTTTAGTAGGAACAAGGACTTTATGTTTATGGAATGAAGGATTGTAATGAATAATTCAGGAAATACAAGGTAACATAGTCTTTGAATAGTTTTTTTCATTTGCTGTTTAGCTTACAGAATAGACATAATCTTTGGCCAAAATATATTTTGTTTGGGGCTAATTTGGAAGCTATGTAATTATGTAGCTGGCTTGAGCACTTAGTGCTAGAATGGAAGATGAAAGTGCTTGTCTTTCACTCTGCGTTTTGCAGGACATTACACACTTTCATTATTATTCATATTAATTTGTGTTACTTTTGCAGAGAACTTCAGGATGTTGGTGGATTATTTTTGTTTCAGCTGTTAATAGTGATCATTTAAATAGAAGGTATTATCTAAATTATACTAATCTTAAGTGCTTCTTGTGACATTTTCCTCACATATGGGGAAAAATAAAGCTGAACATTTCTACTAGCACAGGAAATACACTTCAAGAAAGTGTACAGTAAGTCTTCAAATACTTATAATTGACACCATTTAGTGGATATTTAGTGCCATGTATCATTTTAGTGCCTCATCATTCTACAGTGTTAATGACATATTCAAAGACTATTGCAGACTCTTTATTGCTTAAACGCTGAATGGTGTTGAATGTAACTTTGGGTTGTTCATGCCATACACTTATAAGAGGGGTAAGACATTTGAGTCATGCTTAAATGCACACTATAACCATAAAAGATGAAGCAAAACATGTTAGTTTTGTCAAGACTGTCACTCCTTCAGCTGCCTCTGCTTCTGCCCTTGTCAGTCTTTGCCTTTTCTCATATTTGTTCTTTCTCACAAGATAAATTGGTATTTATAATATTTAGTCAGTAAACTGAGGGCCCACATTATTAGCATTATGTTTCTATCAGGAAACAAGCAACAACAACCATAAACCAGAACCAGTGTTTCTTCAGTAAAAGCATTAGAAATCAAAGTCTAATTTCTAAGGTATTTTAGCTTTTTTCCTGTATCCTACTTAAACCACAACCTGCTGTTTTAAGGCCACATTATGTAGGCTGAATACTTTGAAGGTCCTAAATATTGCATTTATGTATCACATGAGCTTTGGTGTCCTGATGATTATCTTTCTATCCTTCATTTTAAAGGATAGTTCTACAAATACCACCACAGGTCTTCAGAACACAACAGAAATCCTCATACATTTGACGATGCAGCCTCCTCTCTCCCTGTTCTTCTCCACTCCTCTCACCCCACTTTGTCAGGATTCCAACACTATCCACTTGTTCTTGTTCCTTAAAGAAGATCACGTGGTAGTAAAATACAAAGCACAGCCTGCAATACCAGACAGGTGTTGGTGTGCAGGATACATCCCTCCCTGTTTGAGTCTTCCCCACCAGGAAGGTGCTGGTGGACAGCCAGCTGAACATGGGCCAGCAGTGTGTCCAGGTGGCCAAGGCAGCTAACACCATCCTGGTCTTTATCAAAAATAGTGTGTCCAGCGAGACTAGGGAGGTGATTGTGCCCCTGTATTAGGCACTGGTGAGGCCACACCTTGAAAACTGTCTTCAGCTTGGGGCACCACAGTATAAGAAAGACATTATGGTACTGGAGTGCATCTGGAGAAGGGCAATGAAGCTGGTGAGGGGTCTGGAGAATGTCTTATGAGGAGCAGGTGAGGGAACTGGGATTTTTTAGTCTGGAGAAAAGGTGGTTGAGGGGATTTCTTATTGCTCTCTACAATTACCTGAAAGGAGGTTGTAGTGAGGTGAATGTTGGTCTCTTCTCCCAAGTAACTACTGATAGGACAAGAGGTAATGGGATTAAGTTACACCAGGGGAGGTTTAGATTAGACATTAGGAGAAATTTCTAAACCGAAAGAGTGATGAAGCACTGGAACAGGCTGCCCAGGGAGGTGGTGGAATCACCATCCCTTGAGGTGTTCAAAAAATATATAGATGTGGCACTTCAGGACATGTTTTAGGGGTCATGGTAATGTTGGGTAGATGGTTGGACTTTATGATCTTGGAGGTCTTTTCCAACCTTAATAATTCTGTGATTTTGTGATTCTGTTTTTCTGTGAATTAATGAATATGACTGTAGAAAGCATGTCATAAGAAAGCAAGATACACTCAGAAGGAGCAGTATGAACAGTAAGTTTAGTTATATGGTTGAAGACAAAAGGCTTTAGTTAATAATATAACCTTTGTCATTCCTATCCAACTCACTGAAACTGCAAATGACAGTCTAAGGTGAAACAACTTAAGGGTAGAGAGACAGACAGCAATTTTTTCTAAGACATTGCTTGTGTGTAGATGCTATAACTCAGTAAATGTTTGGTTGTAGGATGGAGAGGCTATAAATGATGCACACGGGAAAAGCAGTTTTAATCATTGTGAGCACTAATAATATCTATTTTATTGACATCTGACAATCGTATAGTTTGTATCATTTTAAGTATATAGCAAGACTTTAAAAAAACAGTGGGCTAAATACAGAAAATAGCCATTTTTTGGTGTAATTAATGTAATTCCATAACTTCTAGATTTAATCACTTCCAATAAATTTTCCATCAAAACTACTATAATCAAGTAGCTTTTAAACTATTTTAAAGTTCCAGTGGTATTAACGGTAAAGAGTTTATTTTATTCTTGTGACTATGATCATTGCTGTATCAGGAGAGCAGAAGTTCCAGTGAGATTTCTACCTATTGTATATAGGCTGCTAAGGAAGCCTAATCATCAGCAGTCAAGGCTTTTTACTCTTTCAACTCAGTGATCAACAAACTCTGAATAAGAGGTAATAAAGCCCCACAGACTACTATACAGAATAGAAAGACTTAATAATATCTCTGTAGACTCTTAAAACCATGGATGTGTGAGGAGTGATTTAAGAGCAACCCATCTAAAGAAAACAGAAAATATCTGAGGCAAGTCCAAACTATCAGCTTCCCACAAGCCAGTGAGCCAGTATTAGACCTTTGTGGGAAGGTACCTACACTTATCTGCAGATACATAATTTGAAACACTTGTTTTGGTGTACTTTATCATATTGATGGCATTTTCAGTAACATTACCTTGTTTATGATCCCTCGTGTGACAAGATGCAACATAGCAGAGAAAGATGACGTGTCAGCAACCTAATTCAGAATGTTTGGAGAGCAGGAAAACAAAATAAAACTTCTATTCTAAAAATTATTATTTCTGTATTCACAGATGTGGTTTTGAATGTAGCTGTCTGGGTGAATACGTTCTGTGAAGATTTTGTATTTGTACAATGAGATGGGGGAAAGGTATTTCATTTTTTATCTTTTTTGTTTTCTCAACATGCTACTTATTTGATATTTGGCCATAAATTGAATACATTTTCTCCAGGTTGGGTCTGGTTTGTCCATGATGGTGATTAGTAAGTGATGTCCCTCTCTTTATCTTGACCCATCAGCTTTTCCATCTTATTTTCTCACTGTTTTGTTGAGGAGGGTGAGTGAGAGAGCATCTGGGTGGGCATCTGGCAGCCAGTCAAGGTCAATCCCCCTCAATCAGGCTTCAGTTTATCAGGAAACAGTTTCACTGTGAAAATGTAATATATTAAAGAAATTATTTGTTTAAACCAATTTCTGCCCAAATTCTCTTCAGAACTAATACCTGGATTCAGCTTCGTGTTTTTTTGTTGTTTGGTTGGGTTTTTTTATCTTGAGTTGCTCATTATTAAAATAGGTAGAGCTGCACATATTACCCACAAAATACAGCCATTTCTTTCTATAGAAAAATACTTAGAATTCATTTTGATAGAATTTGCTTAACTGATTTGAGGTTACTTTGATGAATACTTACTAATCAAATATTGCAGGTCATTGTGCTTCGTTGAAGAAAAAATACAATAATGGCACAGAAATGGACAGATTCATTAACATCTGTTCTTGCAGCCTGTCTTTCCTTGTTCATACTTCTACCTTTCCCCTCTTTTGTAAGCTCTCCCCTTATGAGTTATTTCTTAGAAAAAGAAAGAGCAAACACATAAAAGACATTTTCTGTAACAAAGGAAGAAGATACAATCATGGGGTGAGATATCTTCAGTCTAAAACAATAGCACCCCATTTGATGGAATCTTTCTGGGAAGCCTGATTCCATAATATGTTTGCAGAAACCCAAGAACAATAACAAAAGGACTAGCAGAGAAAGCATTATGCAACTCTCCGAATGCTATAAATATTTGGCCTCCACTTTTTCAGTGCTCTGACCTAACTGGAAAAAATCCCAGTTTTTCAATCCTGCTGAATGAGACTGACAGACCTACACTACTGCAGAAATGTAATGATAGTTCAAGTTGAACAGAATTTGGCATTTATAAACGTTCTAAGATAGTCTTTTAATACCTTTAATTTGTGTTGAGGTGGGGTGGTGGTGGTGTGTTATTTTATTTTTAAATTGGACCCTTGTAATATGCTAATTCTGGAACACACTGACAAATGGTGCCCATAACAGCTGCTTTCCTCAGCAGTTGTTCCGAGCTATGGAGCTTATTCTGACACAGTTCAGCTCTGTCTCCTGACTCCACAACCTAGACTAGCAAAACATTTCAGTGTATGCTTGACAATGAGCATCTGCTCAAATACTGATGATTTAAATCTAGAAGATTCCCCTGTGAAAGCTCTAGCAAGGATGACATGATCTGCTTAAGTAACAGTACTAACAAAAATGTTTGGTTTCCCTGTGTCTCTGAATGCAGACCAATAGTTTTATAAATTTCATGACAGCGTCTGTGAGATGCATCTTGACCAGTCCTGACACACAGGTTAGCTACATTAAAGCTAAACTGGCTTTGCCATTTAGAACAGAATTAGTTCTGTCCTTTCTCAAATGAGGACAATGCTGGACTAGTTAAGATCTGGCTAGCACGTTGGAATTATGAAGGTTGTCTGAGAAATACATTCTTAAAAAGAAATGTGTTGAAAAATAACTGTTCAGTGTACCAAGAAAAGTGGTACTGTTGATATATATCTTTGTATTTCAGAGCTGAACTTGTATCAAAACTGATACCCTGTACCTGATAACAGTACTGATGCTATAAATTTACTTAAACAGACAAAAAACAGAGTTCTATCAAGGGAAAACTCTTTATGAATATTTAAAGGTCTGATGTGATCTCTGCACTATGTTGTTACATTGAGAAGGCAGAAGTCTCTCCAGCCAGGATAAAATCTTCACATTCCAGATATGATCATTCCCTGCATGGGTGTATGTAGCCAAAAGGATCATTATGAGTAGGTAAGGTAAGTGAAACTGTTATTGTGTAAGAACAAGTGAAACTGAGAAAACTTAATACAATTTATCCAAATACAGGGCACCTAAACCACCTTTATATTCTGAATGCAAAACAAATCAAATGCAAATGATTGTTCAGTACTATAATATTTAACTAGAGCCCATTTAGGTCTGTGTAAACAATGGACATGATATAATTTTGCTTAACTCAAACTACCTCATTGGTTTTCCTTTTTGTGAAAATATTTCAGGTCTTAGCAGAGAAATATCATAAAATTTGAAAGTAAAGGGTAACAATAGCACAGTTCTGCAAGAATACCCATATTTTCAATTAACAATCAAATTAAAAATCAAAATGGAGTGTATGACCATTCAAAACTATGCTAGTCTCAGTATTGTAAAATTCTCTTATTCCAGTTGAGCAATTCTTGTCCTTGACATGAAATTGGTTACACATCACGAATAGCAGATGGAGGACAGACCTGAAATGCTAGGGAATGTCCTCAGAAGTCTGAATGCTGAACACCCTCATAAGTGGCACAAATAAATTCAGCCATGCCTTGCTGATATTAAAGTCATTATTAGAAGTTAAGTGATAACTCCTCATCATGTGAACAAACTGGCATGAATCCTTTGAAACCTTTACTCATTCAAGTTTATTTTAGCATTCAAAATTATTTTAACATTTATGCTACAGAATACATTTAAGAGACAAACATTTCTTGGTCAGATAGGTTCAAGGAGTCAGGAAAGGTCAGGAAACATCAACCAGACAGTGGGAGATTCCTAAATTAATTCTGTTAAATGTTGTGACTTATGTTATGAAAACATTCAAAGATTACATTGCAGTTTTACTTTCTGGTAGAACAGTTTTCAGCATCTGAGAGATCAATGAAGTGCAGTAAAATGACAAAATGTTACCATGGGTGCACAAAATTTTTGTACCTTTTATATTCTAAGTCAGTACAGAAAATTTAATTCAAGCTGGGCTGAAAAAACAGTATAACAAATCAGTTGTTTTACATTCTGTTCAACTGCAAGAGATGGTGCACAATGGATCATGTGGCAAAAGGGATTCACAAGTCAGATTGCACAATACGGAGGTTTTCACAGGTCTGGGCACATGATAGTAAAGATGAATCACGGCATGACAAGACCAGGTTCTCTCTGGTGACTACATTCTCTCTGAGATGCTACATATTGTTCCTCCTGAATGCATTAGATTAAATTTCTAAGGAGGTTAATCTACTATATCTGGAGTGGAAGAGAATTTCCTGTTTCCATAGAAGTGACCAAGCCACTCTCATTTTGCTGAATGCTGGATCATAAAATAGTTTTCACAAAGACTTGGAGTTTCAGTTCTCTGCAGTACTGATTCAAAAACTAAATAGCTATCAACAGTTCAAGCAAAGCTTAAAATACATTTTTATCCTTTATATACACCTGGCACTTTATAGTTCAAAGCTCCTGGATTGTGGTGGTCTTTCTATAAGGAAAAGATTTTTTTCTTTAATGTAAAGCTTGTAGTGTAAATGAAAAATGACCATGAAGAATTCTTAACAATTTCTTTTCTCACCCTCTGCTGGGAAAAAGAAAAGTTATCACATTACAACAATTGAAATACAATGTAAAATATTTTTATAACTGAGTTTTTGTCTACTTGAAAAAGAAAATGGTTTGTGAAGAAAGTGATACAGAATTGTCCTCTTCTGTATTCAGTCAAATATTTAAATTTCTTCTAGGAGATTTTTTAGAAGAAAATCACCTAAATCAGTGGAGAAATTTTTTATAGATACAGCTTGAAAACCCCTCTATTATCATTAGTAAGTACAAGAGATGACTATTGATTGTTGAACACTTAAACTGATGATTTTATCTTTAAAAAATATTGAAGAAAATTGCCAGAAAATGAAAGAACATGAGTGTTATTGTGTTCCAGCTCTACCCACTCTGAAGTAGGTGTTTATTTTGAGGTAGATGTCTAAGTCAAGGAAAAAAAAAAAAAACAGGGCAGTCAGTGGAGTCCAGAAAACAAGGCATCTGTCCAAACTACATTGAGATGAGCTGAGTATATCCCCAAACTTCCCTCATGCTATTGACTAGATGTCCAGTAACTGTCATGGGTGCTTAGTTTCCTACATCTAAGTGTGTTATTGAGGAACTAAATCCCACTTGATAAGTATACTGAATGTTTGTGTACATGGTCCAGTGCAAATTGACACAATTTCCTCCAAGTCTCTGACAGGATCAGTTAAGATCCAGTATGTTTTCAGGCACAGCCCTCATAAGGATAAGAAGCAGGAAACACTAGCTCATACACAGTGGCATTGACTTATGTCCAGCTGCCTTTGAATGCTGGTAGAAAAGCAAGTGTATTCTGTACCCCATTGAAATATACTCATAATGAGCTACTCTAGCCTTGTTATCTAGTAATTCAACATAAATACAAGATTTTATTGTCAGACTACATTACAGATTCAGTGCACCTCACCACTTCTGAAGATACAGTCTCTCAGTGTGGGTCACAGTGAAGTGGGACTTTCAGCTGCTCGTTGAATCTTCTGGCTTATAAAAAAGTTCCTTTTCTCCATGCTGTTCCTTGGTTCTGGTGTCAGCCTGCTGCTCAGCTAATGCTGAAGCAGAGAAAGTAAAGAGATATCTATCTTGTAACTATAAGTCTTGATATTTGTACCACTGATAACAGGAGCTTAGCTGACATAGGAACCTAGATATGGAAGAAGCCATCAGCTGAAAATCAAAGTTCAAGAATGGAGAATTCAAGGAAAAGGAATCTTTTCAATTCACCTCTACTCCTCCATTTGCCAATGCCAATGTAAATTGAGCATAAAATGCAAAAGTCTGAAAGGTTGTTATAAAATACTCTCTGTTACTCGGCTCTCATGTAAATTGCACAGTAAACATACACAAACACATGTACACCCACACTCCTTAGACCTGAGCTCTGCTGGACTTGTGGGTATCCTGAGTTGATATGATTGGTCATTGTGTGAGACAACATTTGCTGTGCCTGTGTACATGCACAATACACCTCGTCACTAATGCCTTGGGTGACTGACTAAATTTCCATCTGCCTTCAGCCAGAATGCTACAGGAAAACATTTGACAAATTTTTAAAGGAGCTTTCTAGGTGGAGATTTCAGACAGTCCCAGACTTCCCTTCAGGCAGTTCATGCTCTGTCTAAACCCACTGTTAGACATAACCTTTGTGTTTCAATGTATGCTTCAGCTACCAGCTTGGGTGGAGAATCTGCCCATCCCAGAAGCAGCTCTTTGCACAAAGTTTACCAAACTGTGCAAAAGTAAGATACTTGTAAACAGTCCCAAGAAACGGTACCTGCAGGTACAGAAATTCTCACATGGCAGTGAGTCTTTTGTACGTAAAAAACCCCAATACCAAACAAATCAAATATATACTGAAAAGGTCATGTAATGCCACAATCATTGGAATTATGAAAAATTACTAGAATGGCAGGTCAGGGTTTCTCACCAAATCTGGTTGAAGATATTGTTCCAAGGACTCTTACAGAAGACACTCCAATGTTCATTTGGACAGTTACAGACCATCCTGTTCAGGAGATCTGATCTTACGTTAAAAGGGAAAAAATTTCAGTAAATTAATAGTTATTAGAAACAACACCACCACCACAGTACCATAGGTATCTGCACAATAAAAATCCCTTTGCCAACCCAAAGAAAAAAAGCTTTCTATGCTACAAGAAGAATATAAGATATGTATAACAAAACTAGAGATTCACCTGTGTAGACAGGTTTTTGCTGAAGGCTTACTACTGCCTTCCTTTGTGAAGGATTTAAATGATCCCTATGCCTTGTACTAGCTTATTATGGAAACCTTCATTTCCTCCTGAAATAAGTATTTGTTTTAAAATTAATTTATTTGACTGAAGTTAACAAAATGCATTTGTAAACTTATACATCTTGAAGTATTTAATTCTTGATATGTCTACTCAAGAACCTCCTGTTATAAAATAATTAGGAAGTACAAAGAAAAAAATGTGACAAAACTAGTTGCATTTATAGTTAAAAGGTGCTGTTTCTCATTCTGAGATTTGCCATTTATACATTTTAAGAGTGAATAGTTATGTGGAAAAACAGTAGCTTCTGCACCAATTTTTACTTGAATTAATTGAGATATGTGCCAGAAGATAGGACACTTTATGAATGTGTCTTTTTATATGCTACAGTATGTGTCTTGGAAATTTTACAAAAATTATGCCATCTGGTTATCCATTTGCTCATTATCAGCCATACAGTGAGGAAAAAAATGTAGTTTATTCAGCCTCACTAGATTCTAACTAAATCAAAAATGTAATTTGCTTGATCTATTATAATAAGATATCTGTGCTGGGTTTGATTAAAGTGAGAATACTGAGTGCCACAATCCTAGAGTATACTTCATCATCAAAGATGTTTCATTTAGTTCTTTGAATATAATATGAAGATAACAGATAAAGCCATTGTGTTATGCTAAATTGTTCAGACTAATATTTATAAAAACTGATATCACTGAAACAAATGAAAATGCCTGTAAATTAATTTACACATGTAATAAATCCAGTGTACTGTAGTGCTTAACACGATCTGACAGATGTAGGCCTTTTTATTTTAAGTAATTGCTAAGAGAATGTTCATGATGGAAAAGATACAGAAAGTTTTTTAAATCTTTTATATTAATATCATGGAGCAGTTACACCACCTGTTATCCATGACAGAAAGAAAGTATTTGTTGGAAAAATTATAGATTCATTACCCCCAGATACTGATTTCTATAATGCCACTGAAAAAGAAGTAGCTACAGCATAACCTCTGAAGATCTATCTATCTTTGACACATCAGATTGTTTTGTTTTGTTTCAAATGTCATATTCTTAAAATTTAAGTCCTTTCTTCATGTGATCTAATTTTCAGAACTGGATGTTTCTGAAGTAGTTATGCTTTTTATGCTTTTTAAAACCTAATGGAGTAGTTTTCAAATTTATCTTTGACAAATATATATTAGTTAGGATAGTATTTGCCTCACAAACATTTAGCCACCCAAAAGCTGGTGTTGCAACTCAGTTAATTAAAGTTAAATTTAAAAAACAAGCAAACAAACAACAACAACAACAAAACCCACAAATTTAAAATGAGAATTATTATTCAGGGTCACTTGAAGAATATGACCAAAATTGATTATTTGGGATCTCGTGATTAGAGAGAGAGACCATAAACTATGGTTGTGGCAGTGTTATTTACCTCCTACTTTCAGTACATCCATCTGGAATATCAAAGGGTAAGGGTCAAGTTTCTCTTCTGTTTAATGTAGAGAAAAGGTAATAAATTCCTGAAAGACCTTCTTTCATACAGTTACAAAGCTGTTTTCCATAGCTTGGACTCTAGGTTATGATCCAGGAGTAATTTTATGTGTTTGGTTTTGTTTTGGGGGTTTTTTTTGTATTTTTGTGGGGGTTTGTTTGTTTGTTTGTTGGGGTTTTGTGTGTGTGTGTGTGTGTGTTTTGTTTGGTTGGTTTGGTTTTGGTTGGTTGGTTGGTTTTGTTTTGTTTTGTTTTGTCTTTGTTTTTGGTTTGGTTTGGTTTTGGTTTTCTATTTGACTAATTTTCCTTTTCCTATTCATAAGCAAACATTTTGAAATATTGTGGAGTCTGTTGAAACCCCTTTTTTACAATAAATGGAAGAAAAAGAAGAGAGTGTGCATCAGGCCCTAAAAGGCAGAACTGCACCACAAACTGTGGCAAACTGGAAAATGCATGAGGCTAAATATCTGCTCCTCACCTCATGTCTATTTCTTGCATCTATTTTAGTCCAGGCTTTACCTTGTGACCATCATCATGATGTCTGTAGAACTGGGAAAATTATTTTGCACTTAGAGACACAAAGATGATTAAGGGAGTGGAGTGTCTCCCTGTGATGAAAAGCTGAGGGGGCTGGGTCTCTTTACCTTAGAGGAGAGTGAGGGGTGACCTCATTAATGTTTACAAATGTGTAAAGGGCAAGTGTCAGGAGGATGGAGCCAGGCTCTTCTCTGTTATGTCCAATGATAGGACAAGGGGCAAAAGGTGCAAGCTGGAGCGTAAGAAGTTCCACACAAATATAAGGAAAAACTTTTTCATTGTGAGGGTGACAGAGCACTGGAACAAGCTGCCCAGAAGGGTTGTGAAGTCTCCTTCTCTGGAGACATTTAAAACCTTCCTGCGTGTTTTTCTATGTAACCTGCTCTAGGTGGTCCTGCTCTGAGAGGGTGGTTGGACTGGATGATCTTTTGAGGTCGCTTCCAACCCTTAACATTCTGTGATCCTGTGTGATTCAACAAAGCAAATAGTTTTCAGGAATACAGGAATAACTACCTATGAGTACTGGGGGGTACCACTGCTTCTGAAACTGCACTCGAGAATTAAAACTGAAGAGAAATATTTCAAATTTTGGACATGAGGTACTTTTTAGACAGGACCACTTTTGTCAGTGATCTAGCACAGGGAAGCTCAGAATCAGATGCTCTTTAATTATACTAATATCCCATTTTCTATGCAAAAGCATAAGATTTTGTTCTCATATTGTGCCATGAATGCTAGCCATTGGCCATATTCACCATTATTTTAAAATACAAAACCATTAAAGAACAGTTCTAGGGACTTGCCCTTAAAAGAATATGAGAAATATCTTAATTGGCATTGAATAAATTTCAAATTAGTGAAACTCTGACCTGCTATACATCTCTTGTCTCACAGTTCAAAAAGATTCGGGTTTGGTTCCTGACAGTACCTTCTTAATGGTGAGTTAACACAGATGGTGTGTTTGTACCAGCCACACTTATGTTTGGATTTACATGAAGTTTTTGTCAAAACCTGTTCTCAGATTGGTCTTTGTTTTTCATGGTGATCTGCTACTTCAGTAAGACAATATGATCTTTGAATTTGTTGGTCTTAAAAGACCAAGCCTTTCACTCCCCCCTCTCCCTCAAAATAAAAATAAATTCAACCAATACTGATTTGTTTCATTCCCTTCCTGACACAGGAAGGGAATGAAAAATCAACTTGCTACCACTTGATTTTAGTTAAGACACAGAAGAAATATTCTTCTGTGCTCTTAGCGATATGTCTCCATAAGAATAATTCTTCTGAGCAGTTCCTCATAAAGAAGCATGTTTTTGCATTTTACAGAGGAGATAATAAGATGATACATCTTCTTGGGTTTTTTTCAGTGCCTCTCAAAACTTATAAAAATATTTTAATCTAAAATGAACCAAACAACTCCAAACAAAAGATACAAACAAAATTGCCACAAGAGAAGGAACTGTTCAAAGTTATTTCAAAATATGTATTTTGCTTTTACTATTCTTTATTTAACTTGCCACTCATATAAGCATAGCATTGATCCTGTTTTTGTGAGGATGTCTTGCCATAATATCTGTCAGACACTGCTTTACATCTGCTGTTCGAGTGCTGCCCGCTGTGTGTTAGGCTAGTTAGTTCTGTTGTCTGACATGAAATGGTTTATATTTAAGTTTTCATTATGCAGCTTGGATGATTTGTGAGACAGCCTAGAAGGGGACAAAACAAACACTGCTGCTTTATAGATCAGTGTGTTGTGTTGTAACTACTTGCTAATGCTGTACAAGGGTGGGTACATCATATTCCAAAGGGAAACAAAGTTGAAGACTATCATCTGAAAGACAAAGCAGTGCCAGATGTTGAAGACAGCTGATAAGGCATCCTGGCTGATGCAGAACCAACCTTGAAAACACTTCAGTTACTTGTACTATTGTATGTGGGTATTAATTAACCTGAAGATGTCATCCAGAAGCCAAATGTCCCTCCATAAATTGGGCAGCAGGAGTCCTATAAATATAGGTGCTGGCAGTGCTATTGGAGCCCATACTTATTTCTGGCACCTGGTGCTTCCTACTTTGCCAACAGCCATAGAATTGTCCACAGCCTGAATTAGAAAATTCTCATTCTCATCAAAGGATATTAACTGGAAAAAAAGTGTTACTAAATTTATTTTTAAAATACCTTAAGATATTTTCACATAACTTTTTAGGAAGACAAAATCTGATAAACATCTTGTTATGGTTCAGGCCCAGATGGTAACTGAGCACCACATGCCTGCTTGCTCACTACCCCCCCCCCCCTCCTGCAATGGGATGGGAAGGACAATCAGGAGAAAGGTAAAACAATGGGCCCACCAAGCTAGAAATAATTTACCATTATATTACCAGTCTAAATATACCTGAATCGCTTCAAGCTTAGCAGCCTGATCCACCCGCTGATTGATGTTACTCAGTAGCCTGACTCTTGGGTACATGGGCAACCCTGTGATGTACCTTCACAACGAGGTTTTCTAATTGAGCAGACAATATTGCTATGGTTCAGCAGCCCAGAAGGCCTTGCCTCTACATGGCCAGTTGCTCTGCTTCCATTGTTCTGGACACCCCCATGGGGCATTTGTCACCATCCTTGAATTGGTATGGAGATGGCTCCCTGGCCACCTCTCCCGCTTAGCGATATGTAGAGCCAGCTGTATGGCTTTTACCTCTGCGGATTGACTTGATGCGCCTTGTCCTTCGGCAGCTTTGATGACGGCTTGTGTGGGACTCCACGCAGTAGCTTTCCAGTGTTGATGTTTTTCCACCATGAGACACGGCGCATTGGTGAACAGGGCACATTGCTCCCCGTCATCTGGTGGTTTATTGTATGGTGGGGCCTCTTCAGCAGCCCCAAGTCAAGTAAAAGACAATCAGAAATAAGAAATAAATAATTTTTCAAGCAGCAATTAAAGAAACAGTTTTTTTTTCTCTTCTTTCAGTACTCATTTAGTTCCAAATATTCCTCTGTATTGCCTTGTGTTTTCTGTAGCAAAATAATATAAACTGCATTGAGTTATTTTTAAACCCCACATTTTAAATTTCATTTGCACAGTTCTGTCACTGATCCTCATACAGTCATATTATGTTTATCAAGAAATCAGTCAATACAAAGTTGAATCCTGAAACCACAGACATTACACCTGACTTCCGTGAGTCCATAAACTCGATAGAACAAAGCCTCACTGGAACTCCATTGACTAAGCTAACATCCGTATCTAGTTGGAATGGGAAGAAAGCTGTCTGCTAAGGGATGAAAAATATACAGGGAAACAAGCCAAGTAGACCCTTATCTCAATCCTGGTCCAGTCTTCTCAGGACTACCATATGTTCAGATATTAATGGCACACGTCGTAGTTCTGGGAGCCGTTCAAAACTCATTTTTTATAGCAGAGGATAAACCAGGTGCAAATGCTTCATCGATATATCTAGACACCGCACTGTGGACTATGCCATATTTGAACCAGAAATCCCAGTAAGAGCTATTGCTAAATACTATATAACAGCTAAATGACTTCCATATACATAATATGTGAGTTTTTTGATGATAAACACCCAGAAAAGAGGATAGCTCGTTAAATAAAGAAAAAAAAAAAAAAAAAAAAAGAATAGAAAAGTGAGATCAAACCAGGTTTTTAAAACACACCACAGCAAAAGACTGGGACTGCTAAAATGTGGCATTATGTCTGTGTAACAGCATATTTTTTAAGCATGTATTATGCGGCTTAAAGTAAGGAAATGGTGACAGTAGAAAGCAGACTTCTATGCATATTTAATAGGAGGCTGCCTTTCATTAAGAGTTACAATAAACAAGCATGGCAATGATCCACATCATAGTCATCGATAAATGTTTGTCTCATAACGCTCATTAACAAAGCCTCTTTATCCACAATTTAAAAGTATAAGAAAACTTACTCACACTGATTATACCACCATTCTGTTATTTCAGTATCTGACTTGATAATGCAGTTTAATATAGAAAAGGAAAAGAAAGCTGTCAAAGGAATATTTCTGCCTTTTACCAGACAGTGCACAACTTACATGTTTAATGAATTGAATTTAAATAGAAAAGAATATCTTTCTAACTACCTGTAGGCTGCAGAATTCTTAAACATATTTGATTTAATATTAATATTGTATGTTTTACTAGATGATTTATTTGATGTAGTAAGTAATTTATTTGATCCAGTATCTCCCAGATAATACATGACATACCTGCTGTGACAGACACTATATCTAATTCAGTATGGCAAAAGTTTACTTCTACAGCTTCTTTGTTCTTCTGAATCTCTTGAATAAATATATATTTTATTTGATTGCTGTTCAATTTCAACTATTTCAAGTCCAGTATTATGCGCATTAAGAAAAAGTAAACCTAGCTCAAGAATGAAGAGGAAAAAAATAGAACACAACAGCTTTGCAAATATGCTTGCATACAAACCACTTGATTTTGATATACTAATCTTGATAAGTGTTATTTGTAATTAGGAATATTTCAACAGCTTCTAATATTCATTAAAATATCAGTAATTTTTGAAGTGTCATGAATTCATATTAGCATTCTATTATTACTTGCTAGTTAAAAGTAATGTCATGTATCTGAAGAAAAGAAACCTTATCACATATCCATTCCCATTCACTGAATTGTCAAAGATATTTGCAATTTATCTGTAATATGAAAATTGCCACCCAAACTGGTTGATGCAAAATTAAGACATAAGTAATACATTTGTAGACATCAGGAATGATATCAAAGGACAGACATAAAATGTTCTGTCTGATCATGTTTTCCAGTGAGATTCTGTAAATATATGCTAGTTCTTTGGTGCATTATTTTAAGTGATAAACGTATTGAAAGCAAAGTCAAATTCTGAAAGAATTCCTAATCTTTAAATTATATTTATTTCTGAATGATGAAGAAAGTGAAAAGGTTTGTAGAACAGAATTTTTTAAGAATTTGAGATAGAAAAGTGCTTGTCAAACAACATTAATTCAAAGCATGAAAAGCATTCAAGGCAATGGAAAAGGGAGATTGAAGAAACTTAAGAGAAATTACAAGGTTCAGTTTTGATAATTCTTTTTTCTTTTCTTTTAATGGGGTAGTAAAAATAAAGCCTTCACTGATTTTTTTTTTTTTTTTTTTTTAAGACCTCTACTTCACACTTTGGGTATTGGCCTGAAATATGTTAATAATTCCTACATGTATAATTGAGAAAATTGCATCTCAGATTTCTCAATCAGAAACAGCAGTACAGTAGTTCAAACATGTAGCATCAAATCTTCTCTATGTATAACTCTAAAAAGCATTGCACTATAAAACTGGAATTAAGTGGAATGCAGGCTCTCAGATCAATAAACTCATTCCACATCCATAATTGGATACATGACATTTACTGTATTGTACTTCTGAAACCAGCTCATTCAAACTCTCCAGCATCTGTGAATTTATTCCTTCAACTTGATGCCACTAAAAGAGAGGTATGTGGAAGACCTAAGTTTCAGTCTGCATTGACCAGGGCTTACAGCTGAAGCACACTAAAAGTGAGTTTATTGAGAAGCAGCTGTTATGCCTTCACAGCTACACCTCGAGCTGTTACACATAGGTATTACACCTAGAGTCAGTGTTGAATCATATACACACAGAAGCAAAAGACTAAAATCCCCCACATACATTCTCTCAAAGGAAAACAGAATAATATTTTAGTCACAATAAAATAAACATCATTTATGTCAGAGAAATTTTATTAATTTTATAATAAGTAAAAAATGTTATCAATCTGCTCAGAAGTCAGGATCTCTCCTGCCGAAGTTGTGCCAAAAAAAGAATATCTATCTATCCCTCTAAAAGAAGCTCTGTATTTCTGTCATTCTCATTAGGAAACTCTTAGAGGTGGTGAATCTTGGGTGTCAGTCACTGTCCTCACTCCAGTTCATATATTGCACATATTCTGTAGTTACTAGACCAAATTCTCTCAGGAGAGAAAGAGAACTGAGTCAGATTTTCCTAATAGCTGCTTGAGTGAGTAAATCACTCATAGAATAGGTTAAGTGAAATCACAAGAGTATATCGCTGTCATCTTTCTCTCTAGTTTGCAAGAATATTTAAACACTGGCATACTTCAGTAATGAAGCAATATTTTGTCTACTCAATACAAGAATAATTCTGGAAGGCCTTACAATTAGATCTTGTAAAAGAAGCTGATGGCATCAGGCAACAGTATCTTCTGATTCATTTAAATATAACTGTAGGAGTGATTCTTTAAAACCACTTAAAAGGGTAGAAAACCTCATGTAAAAAAAAAAAAAAAAACCTTTTGGAAAATGATGCTTTCTACAGCTCAGTGGATTATCCCATCAACTTGCAATTTCCTTCTCATTTAATAATATATATTCTTCATTCATCTCTTAGTCACAGCCAAATCCATCCAGGCACAGAATCCAATGAATATTGAAAAACCCTGCCAGTAGTTCTATCATCCTAGTAAATAGGCCTTCTTTACAATAATTGTTTATTGACCAAAAAAAATAATAAAAGCCCACAGCATCACAGAATCACTGAATGATAGGGGTTGGAAGGGACCTCTGGAGATCACCTAGTCAACCCCTCCCCCTCCAAGGCAGGTTCATCTAGTGCAGGTTTGAAAGTCTCCAGAGAAGGACACACCACAACCTTTCTGAACAGCCCGTCACAGTGCTCCATTGCCTTCACACTGAAGAATTTTTTCCTCAAGTTCAGGTGGAACTTCCTGTGTTCCAGTTGGTGTCCATTGCACCTTGTCATATCACTGGGCACCACTGAAAAGAGACTGGCCACATCCTCTTGACACTGACCCTTCAGATATTTATAAATATTGATAAGATCCCATCTCAGCCTTGTCTTCTCCATGCTAAACAGCTCCATGTGTCTCAACCTTTCCTCATAAGAGAGATGTTCCAGTCCCTTAATCATCCTCATAGCCCTCTGTTGGACACTCTCCAGTAGTTCCCTGTATCTTTTGAACAGAAAAGCCCAGAACTGGACAGCATACTCCAGATGCAGCCTCACTAGGGCAGACTAGGGGGTTGGAGGAACGTCCCTTGACCTGCTCTTAACACCACCAAATATATTTTTCATTATACTGCAGGAATCATGTGGAAAGGTCTGCAATTATCATTAAAAGTCACTTAAATAGTATCTCAAGAGTCCTGTTGTCAGAAGATCTGCTGTAAAAAAAGAAAATTTTTTTCTTTGCTAGGGAGACTGATCAACTATGGTTCCCATATTCAGGAAATGTTATTAAAATATTTGTGGGAGTTTAAGAGAAATTGGGTTTTTTTATTCTGCCTGTTTGATGCAGACCGATGATGAAACCAGAGATGTGAGGAATCTAGAGACCATGAGCAACAATTTCACATTATTTTAGGAAAAGTTACTCTTTGAATTCCTACACCATGTATTTTTTTCTCAACCTCAACAAAACCAATTAAACAATATTAACCTTACTCACAAGTATAAAACTGCATGTGACATATTCATTGAATACCAAAACTTGACACATGTTAATAGCTAATAATCTGAGATTGTATTCAAGGCTAAATTATTAGCATTCTATGGCTCTCCAGATGATACTATTAAAACATCAGTCTTTTTAATAATTTTCAAGATTTGGGTAGACTAAAGAATTATTCAAATGTTTGAGCAATGCTTGGCTGAGAGTTTATGTTACTAAACTTCCCATTGAGTATGTGAATGATAATTATATTTGCTTATGTTACTTACAATAAAAGAATTAAAATCCCTTAATTATTTGGGACAGTAAAATAAATAAACATATCTTCTCAAAGCGCTTTGTTCCAAAAAACTGTCAATCCGTTTTTCCTCCTTTCAATTGAAAAGGACTTTCTGCATTCAAAAATCTCTTCACTATTTGCAAACTGGATGTTCCTATGGACTAGTATCAATGAAATAATCCATTTCACTGTGTAATTGTATTTGATAACTTATACTTCACACAAAATTTTCTGTCCCTCAAGCAGCAACCTCCACTGTAGATCTGTTTTGCTGAAATCAATGACTATGTTTGTAGCACAAAATAATACTTAGTACCAGTAAAGCTTGCAAAAGCCAAAAATATAACTAATATATTTATTTCTATGTCGATGCCTGTCTAAAATTCATACATTGAAAATTAACCTTTTTAATAATAGATATTCTAATTTGAAAATAAGTGTGCTTTGCATGCTTACTTTCTTGAAAAAAATGCACTCTTCATTTTTTACGTGATTTTTTAAGCGATGAAGTCTTCTGATGTGGTCTGAGAATTCTTTTTCTCTACTGAGAGACAGAGACTACAGCCTCTAGCTATATAAACTTTTACATTTGTGATGTTAATATTCTGCTACCAGTGCAACGAAAAGAAGATATGCTTTCATTGACATTTCCCTTTGAAGTGAAATCCTAAAGCTTTAATTTTATTAATGCAAATCCCTACTAAAAAGTACCTTATCCCTGGTCACATATGAGGCAATATAAGATCTAAAGGCATCTTTGCTTTCAGACTTCAGTCTAAAGCAGCTGCTGCCTGCAATCACACAACCTTAGGGTCTGATAATGTCATCTTTTATAACACAGAGTAGGCAGAGACAAATTGCTACTTGAAAAGCAAAAAATCCTAAACTTCTGGAAGATAATGAGAGAATGATGAAGTGCTTTACAGAATCTGAACCTGCAAAGCACTTAAAAGACAGGAAAACTTCACAAAAAAATGCTGTGATGTCTGCGATAATGCAAGGTTCACAGAATAAAATAAGGAAATGGTGGTTTCCTAATGAATGCATTACTCATAAATTCACAATTACATGTCAGAGAACTGTGATATCTCCTGTCTGTTCTCTACTGCTATAAAGTAAATGAAGTCCTTATGATTTTCATACGGTTCTAATAAAAGCAAAGGTCAAAGACCAACAGGTATATCTTCATTATCTAAAGAGGTAGTGCAGTTGTCACAAGCAGCGTTTTGGAAAACAGGGTACAGAAGGCACTTAGAACCAGATTCCAATTGCAATTCTATTTAATAAAATATGTAATTGTTCAGTGCACCTTATCACACTTTGCAAAGGCCACTGTCCTGCTACCTGTCAATAACATGTGCACAGGTATAAGCATCAATGTTGTTACACTGTTGCTCCACTTATACCAGGCTAACCTTAATGCCTTCTACTTCTATGGGACTTTACAAATATTTAAAAATGTGAAATATCACATACATACAAAGTTACTGGCAGATTGAATTCGGGCCCCTAGAAGTTATTTTCTTACAATTTTATTATATTTGCTGAATTCTGCCATGACTTCTCAGCTGATGTAGATCAGATGAACCCACAAATGTTTGATCACCCTTGAAGGTGATTACTCAGGACTGGTAGCAGCTCAGTAGCACTCAGTGGCTTCTTCATTAGTCACAACCATGTTCCTTATCAGTCACATTGGAATATGGGCAGAACAAACTCTTTCCTGATTGCAATGAACAAAATAGATATATCAGTATCTATGATTCCAAATGGTAAGCTTTTCCTCTAGCATCACTGGTTTCAACAGTGTACTGGAAACAGCAAATACTTGTGCACATGATGTCTGTAAACCACTAGAAGTTTATACAAAGAATCAGCTACATTCAGGCCCTCCAAGTGGGCTGAATTTGCCTTTGACAGAATGACTGCATTCTATTCTCAACTGTTTCACATGTATACATGTGTTCAACTGAGCTACACATTTATTCTACTTGAAGAAGAGGAGAGCAACGTGGGGTTTATTCTTTCATGTGTGCCTATATGGATGTTTTCCAGTAACTTATAGCTTTCCTGCAGATGTTGCAGCATTCAATTCCTCTATGATATACTTGAATACAATAGTTTGACTCTTACTGTCTCTGACAGAAGCAAACTATTTTGAGGTACTTGTTCATGATCTAGTGGGTGGAAACACACTGTAATATTTCTTTTGTGGGATGTACAATGCATACTAAAATTATCTTTAAAGAATTGTAATAAATTCAGAATTTTGAAAATAGCTAAATCTCTGAAGTGACATAGTACCTACTATTTCATGCTACTGTTGTCTTTTTTTTACATATGAATGAAATATGACTTTTGAACCTAATGGACTTGATTTGTTTCTTCTTAAACTATGTGGAGCTTTTACTTTGATTTTTGTTAAATGAATGGATCAAACCCTGAAGTCTTCTTCAAGGAAAAAAAAAAAAAAAAGAGTAAGAGCTTAATTTACTTTATTGGCAGACATGGACATGAAATCTAACAAAAGAGATGTAGCAAACTGTGGTCAGTAAACATTTCCTGGATAAGAAATGTGTTACATGGGACAAAAAGAAAACACCACCAACCACAAGTGACCAGACATTTCTGTAAGCGCAGAGATTCAGACACTTGTGCTGACTACTGACTTGGATATTTCTCCATTTGTGTATTGTCCCAGACCTTTATGCAATTACCTTTCTGCAGTGCCAGCTACCGAAATATGCCATAATGCTCCTATTTACAAGTTAACCTGCCTCAAATAAAACCAGAAAGGGTAACAATAGTACCCTCCCTTTCTTCATAGTTAAAAAAAAAAAAAATCACACACATTTAAATGTAAAAGAGACTTTGTCAAACTTGTTCAAAGCACAAATAAGAACATCACACAAAATTTAAACTAACCATAGTGAATAGAAGATACTTTCTGTTTGTGTTTTAACAGCTGTTTTGTGATGTGGCACTTATCTTGCCTCTTCAGTTCCTGTCTTGCTAACATGCTGCCTAGCCCTAAGCGGACTGATGTATAGCTATGCCTCAGAGACCTGTATCATCACAAACATTTTGAAATATGGTTTTAAGAATGGCATTTGACCTTAACACACTTTGCCAATAACATCCATAGTGCAGAGGCTGAAGTCAAAGTCTAGCTAACCTTCTGGTAGCACATGCAGTTCTCACTGCTGGCAATTTGTTACAGCACTAGCTGGCTGAACAGTAAATTTCAGAAGTCCTATTGAAGAGCTGGGTATATTTAGCATGCTACTGGGAGCTCTGTCCAAATGATACATTGAGTCATTGGAACAAGCGTTACAGAAGCTGATTTAGTGGTAAATACAAGTTAACAGCGAAAATATTCCCTAGCAAGATAGAGAATTACTTTCTTTTTTTTTTTTTTTTCCCAAGATCACTTAGCAACTCCTGCCTATAGTCCACTACCTTAGGCATCTTTGCATGACGTATGTGTTATGTATGTCAAAAGTTTTAGCTAGGAAAATACATGTTGAAATGGCTGAAGTATCTGCAGTGGAAAGCAGTCTAATCCCTTGTAAAATAAGTGCCACTCACATATATGAAGAAAAGCTTTGAGAAGGAACTTTCTTTAAGTCAATTTAAACATACACTGTGCTGACATCTCTACTTTGAAATACAGACAGATACCAACTGTTGATTTATTACTAATTAATATATTTTCCATTTTATTAATTTAAATGAAAATAACTTCCGTGGGAACAACCACCACCAGAGAAATGCATTAGTCTTCATTTATATTCCATGCTGAGAATGCAGTTCTGTAAAGGAATTGGGACAGACTTTCAAAGATATTTAGGTAACTGCTGATGCAAGTTAGATATCAGGTAGGATATTCAATATACCTAACCAAAACAGAAACTTCCAGAAAGCCCTTTGAATGACAGTCTGCCTCATTGGGC
>JANIJG010017385.1:0-19113 GCA_024611175.1 Megaceryle torquata | reverse complement strand
TTCTTTTTATTATATTCCTTTTAATTACAATCATTAATATTATTTTTTATTATTGTTGTTATTATTATATTTTACTTCAGTTTAGTTATTCAAGTGGTTTTATCTTGATACAGAAATTTTACTTCTTATCCCAGTTCTCCTCCTCATCCCACTGGGAGGGGAGAGGAGTGAGTATCTGTGTGGTGCTTAGTTGCTGGCTGGATTTAAATGGCAACATTGGTCTAAATTAATCATGGAGAAGCTCTATAGATTTTTCTATCTTTTGTAATTGTACATAACGTTTTGAGATGACCTTAAAACGGACAGAATCCTCCTGTAATCACCTACTTACCACTGGTTTTTAAACAAACACGATACACTTCACAAAGTTTGCAACATTCTCTTAATTTCCTTTCAGAGGTACAGTTGGAACAGTGAAATGCTTCTGCGATTTATATTGTGCTTAACTTCTTTAATCACCACTAAATGCAAATCCACTTTATAACACATATTCTGGTTGTTTAGTTAAGGGATTTTGAAAATTCAGTCCCTTGGGGATGAAAGTTACAGGCAGAACTAGATCTAAGAGAAAATATTGAATAAATGCAGACAAACTCACCATGTATAGCGCTCTCAAAAATTATCACTTATCTAAATTTGTCTATATCCAATGATCTGTTCATTTTGACACCTCAGTCTAATAAAAATGAACCTAAAAGGGCTCAATTCAATATACTAGAGTTAATATTTTGGTTTATTTGTTTAGTCAGTGAGTCACTGTATTGATGTATATTTTACTTTAAATGCAGCAAAATATTTCATATTTCATCAAACTATTGTAAATGTTTGATGCATTTTGTTTGTCTACAACCTGAAACAATTTTTTTTTTTCTGTTTATTGACAGAATTTCATCCATTAAAAGTCAAAGAAAAATATTTTAACCATAAACTTTTTGGTGGGACAATGTAAGGAATTCTTCACTGGCTGATTTTACATGATGGTAATTTCCATATAAAAGCAAGGAGATTGCTATTATCTAAACTACCATTTTGGGTATATTCAATTGCTTCTGCAGCCTTGGAAAGTATGAGGATGCACTCAGCTTTAACATCTTTTTAAAATTAAATTCATCAGCTGTGATAAGAGCATTACTATAGATTTTTCACTGACCACTGAAGCATTTAACTGATATTCCACTAAACTTTCTGCTCCATCTGAACCTGAACAGCCTCCTCATGGTGCAATCAATAAAATGGGCCTTCCCATTCCTAATGACTGTTAGAGGGATACAAAGTTCTGAGTCCTGGAAAACTGCAAACACTAAAATGCGTCAAGTTTTACTAAATATCTTTACAGACACTTGTAGTATGCCATTATCTGAGATCTCACATTTCAAACTGGCAAATAGTCTGCTGCAAAGAAACAGAGAAGACTGAGTGCTAAGTAATTCAATGATAATTAAAATCATGAACCAAATAGATTGATAAGGAACTTCAGCTTTTCAATTTTTCTGTTTAACAAACAAACAAACAAACAAAAAAAGCATCTAGGAGGATTGTAGAAAATGTTGACACATTCTGGGTAGGAATTAATTACAACATTTTTTTTATAGTATCCTCAAAACATTTATAACAAAGATCTTGCTAACTTTTTTATTCTATAAATCTTACAATTAATTAATATGTTTTCAGTTATGCTTACTTCTCTTCAGTTATGTAAGATATTTCCATGCACAAGGTTATCCTAGCCTTCTTGAGGTCAATGACAAAATTTTGCAAAGTTCAAAGGGAAGAGAACTTGTTCCGTCTATGAAACACAACATGAACATATATTAGAACATATAAAACCCCCCTCATTTAGATGTCTCTAATATGTTGATTTTTTTTATATTTCGTCAAAATCCAGACCTCTTAAAATGGCGTGTTTATGTTTACCTCTTTAATGAATATGCTATTGACATTTTACAATAAGAACAAAATTGCAACTATGCTAAAACTCACATATTAAATCATCAAGAAAAACAGTAAAGCATAAAGAAAAACAATACAAACTATCTGAGGTTAAATCACTAAAAAAATTTTGTATATTTTTCAAGGGTACCTAAACTATTTTCTAAGTTTAATTCAAGGTCAGTATGACTTTGTTCCTCAATGATTAATCACTTCTAAAATTGGAGTTCATGTCAGTGAAGAGTAATTCTAGAAATGAATCACTAGATCTTAACATGCAAAAGAATCAGCAGATCACTTAGCCCAGTTATTTCCACATATTGATAGCAGAATTACTGCGGTAAATTCTTTGTGCATACATATATTTTTTCAAGGGTTAGTCTGTTTTCCATTGTCTACACATATCTTATTTTCTGACCAGTGTTATCTTACAGAGTGATCCCACAAGATCCATGACCTACTTCACAGCTTGAAATAACCCTACAGAAATGGGCAACTCATCAAAATTGGAACGGTTCTTACCTACAAGTGTCACACAAAATGTCTCAATCACTGGACTTGTGGTGCATCCAGAGAACAGCAATTTATAAGCTGTGAGATCTAACTCATCATCCATAAGCATAAGTTGTGTTCAGCACCTCCAACACAGGGTAGTTTGTGGCATTTATTCTCACTTCTCAGCTCTGTCCCACTTCTGTTTGCAGAAGCAGCAGCCACAGCTGAACTCTGTGACCTACACCATGGTAGAGTTTAGTATCATACAAGGAAGAAGCAAGGCAATAAGTAAAATTGCAACCCTGGACTTCAGGAGGGATAAATTTGTCCTCTTTGAAGATGTACTTGGAGGAATCTCTTGGGCTAAGACTCTAGAAGGTAAGGGAGCACAAGAGAGCTGGTTGATATTCAAACATTACTTCCTCCAAGCTCAAGACAGGTGCATTCCTCTGAGTGAAAAATCATCTAGAGGAGGCAGGAGACCAGCATGGATGAGCAAGAAGATGCTGAGAAAAACTCAAGTGGAAGAATGAAGTTCACAGCATGCGGAAAAAGGAACTGGTCTCTTGGAAGAATTATAGGAACACTGTCAGGGTTTGTAGGGATGCAACAAGGAATGCCAAGGCCCTCTTAGAATTAACTCTGGCCAAAGAAGTAAAGGAGAACAAGAAGGTCTTCTTCAAATACATCAGTGATAAAAGGAAGACTAGGGAAATTGTAGGCCCACTGCTGAATGATGTGGGAGACCTGGTGAAAGAGGATGAAGAGAAGGCAGAGTTACTGAATGCCTTCTTTGCTTCAGTCTTCAATGCTAAGACCAGCCCTCAGGAATCCCTGACCCTGGAAGTAAGAGTGAAAGCCTGGAAGGAGGAAGTCTCTCCACTGGTTGATGAGGATTGGGTTAGAAATCAATTGCATAGACTGAACACCCACAAATCCATGGGCCATGGGCCCTTATGAGATGCACCCATGAGTCCTGAGGGGGCTTGCTGATGTTGTTGCTTTACCAATGTCCATCATTTTTGAAAGATCATGGAGAACAGGTGAGGTGCCTGAGGACTGGAGGAAAGCCAATGTCTCCAGTCTTCAAAAAAAGGCAAGAAGGAAGAGACTGGTAATTACAGACCAGTCAGCCTCACCTCCATCCCTGGAAAGGTAATGGAGCACCTCAATCCGGAGATCATCTCTCAGCACATGGAAGAAAAGAAAGTTATCAACAGTAGCCAACATGGATTCACTAAAGGGAAGTCATGTCTAACTAATATGATAGCCTGCTATGATTGTGTGACTGAATGGGTAGATGCAGGGAGAGCAGTGGATGTTGTCTACCTTGACATCAGCAAGGTTTTTGATACTGTCTCCCATAACATTCTCATGGGTAAGCTAAGGAAGTGTGGGTTACTAAAGTGGACGGTGAGATGTGTTGAGAACTGGCTGAACAATACAGCTCAGAGGGTTGTGATCAGTGGTACAGTCTCCAGTTGGCAACCTGTAACTAGCAGTGTTCCCCGGGGGTCAGTACTGGGTCCAGTCTTATTCAACATCTTCATCAGTGACCTGGATGAAGGGACAGATTGGACCCTCAGTAAGTTTGATGATGATACTAAACTGGGAGGAGTAGGTGATACACCAAGTAGAAGGGGCCAGTCTCTTTTCAGTGGTGCCCTGTGATAGGATGAGACGTAATGGTACAAGGTGAAACACACCAAGTTCCACCTGAACACGAGGAAAAAATTCATCCCTGTGAGAGTGACAGAGCCCTGGAACAGGCTGTCCAGAGAGGTTGTAGAGTCTCCTTCTCTGGAGACTTTCAAGACCCACCTGGATCTGTTCCTGTGTGGCCTGCTCTAGGTGTTTCTGAGTTGGCAAAGGGATTGGACTCAATTATCTACAGAGGTCCCTTACAGTCCCTACCATTCTATGATTCTATGATAAACAAAAGAAAAACTAATGCCTCTGAAATTTTGGCACACATAAACCAACATTTCCAAAAGGAAAACATTTAATCTAGTTCCTTACCCTCCTTTCAAACATTTAACATACTTTCAAGTACCAGAAAGACAAATATTGAAATAGTTGTATTATGAATGTAGCTTTTTTTTTTTTCTTTCTTTCTTTTTTTTTTTTCTTTTTTTTTTTCTGGTTATTATCGCATGAGTCACTAATTTCATAAATACCACTCTGATTTGTTCTGGTATATTGTTGTATTTTCAGTGGTCCAACTACTCAGCTTGTCTACCTTTGCAGTCACATCTAGGGAGATGCTAGATGGTGTTCACTCTTGTTCCCTTTACCTGAATATCAAAACAAACAGAATTTTAATAATATTTTTAAAATAAATTATTTGGGGAGGGGAAGAAAAGGCCACAGCAATGAGAAGTTGTTTGTATGTCTAAAAAGTGAGCTATTGGTTATGTGTTTGCACAGCTACGAAAAGGTATGTATCTTTGTAATGTGTATTCAAGGGACAGGTAGGAAGGGGAGGAAATAGGCTTTATAGGTTTTCCAAGTGAGAGCAGCTCTGGCACTGGATGTGGCATTGGATGAACCTCCCCCCATGACTAAGCCCAGTGCAAGTTGAAACATCACAATGCAGGGCTAACAGCAAGTCCAGAATGCATTTACTCCACACACCACACATTCCCCCAGTAAATTAAACTGCTGTGTTGATACAGTGTGCATCACCTATTTCATCAGTGTAGCTGCAAGTTGACAGGACAGCTTATTCTGTTTCCTGTGCAGTTTTTGCTGCATGTCTCCTTGCTGAACATATATGGGTTTTCAGATGAACATTTCCTTGGACTTTTCATTCTTTTCACTATTCCTCTTTTTTTTCTGGTTTTCATTTTTCCTTAGATTTCCTAAAAGAGTCTTTAGTTCAAAAACACTAGAAGAACAGTTATCTCACTCTAGACCAGGCCTCTGCCAACAGGAGAGAGTTCCCTACAGTTTAGCTTGAATCTTTTCTCTAATTTCAAATTAAGGAACAAATTTCACTACCTCTTTTAGAGTATTATGCTTTCTTTACAGATTTTCTTTGAATGCTTAGCCTAGTTTTACTCTGTTCCATTACTTGCCTCTTCACTTCTATCACTTCTGTTGTAGCACTTAATTTTGCTTTTATTTGTGATTCTTAAAACAAATCCGTGCTTTCATTTGACATGTACATCCTCCTAATATGTAAACAGTTGTGATATTTCAGTCTAAAACACCATTTTGCAAAGCTTTAAATGTATTTTATCTTGTAATTTTTTCTTTTGTCTACTGTTACAGCACTTAATCATCCTTATAGCACCTTAATAGGGTTTTTTTGTGTTCAGTTTCCCTATAAGTCATATGAATAGTATTGAATTGCACATATTGCTCTCCATACACTTTTCTGGTCACTCATCTTCACTCCATTAATTTTAGGATAATAACTAAAATTCTAAAATATAAGTGCAATTTTAAAAGGCAAAGCAAGTTTTTACATGCACTGCTGTAAATATTTTCCTTACACATCTTGTCAGACTTCTCACTTTTTTGGACTAAACAACAGTCCAGAATGTTTGTACTCTTAAATATCCATCAACAAAACTTGCTTGTACCCTGGGGACAATGGGTTTTACTTCCACCATTTACATTTTGAAAAAACTTTCTTTTTATTTCATCTTACTAATAACATACAATGACCTACATTAGTAATAAGGTGCAGTTCAACAGCTTTAAAGTCAGAGAAATTTTACAACAAGTAGCAAGTTTCCATGTATATATTTATTTTTCAAACACTTAAACTGTAGATTTGTGGTGTATCTGTGGCCTCCAGAGTAGCCTGCAGTGGGTTTTTCACTGAATAATATGTCTTTCAGAAAAAAAAAAAAAAAAAAAAAAGGTGTATTGTAATTTAGGACGAGGATGGAAAGGGAGATAACAGTTTTAAAGTTCTCTATGAAGTAGTGGTCATTTTATCCAGTTTTGAAAATTTAACACCTAAATAGTCCTCTGTCCATGGATTTGACTAGAATTAGATTTGAGAGACAAAGAAAGCCCAGGGCAAAAGCTGGAGTAGAGCTGAAAACAGACTGTCAAGGGAAATCAAGGAGTATAAAAACTCTCTGCGCTGAGGAATTTTAGTGGTGAAGGGCCGGGGTGCCTTGGTGTCACGATTTAGGGTCAGGGCAGACCCTTAGACCTATAAACAGATGCTCTCTGTTAACCCCACTCCCTCGCCAAAGGGGAAGAGAAAAGGAATAAGGGAGAGAGACTAAGTGATTAGAAAAGGAAACTAGAACAGCTTTAATGAGAATAATAATAAAAATAGAATATGTACAAATCTATACAAAACCAGTATCGAGCCCAACCTCCTGATGGTAATTACATCACTGGCACCACTGATGCTGTGGAGCAGGCACCAGGGGAGTCCCAGACTGGCACCGCAGCAGACGGGAGCTGTTTTCAGTAGCTGGATTCTGGTACCGGATTCAGGAACACACTGATCGGGATCAAAGGCAGAATGGACAGAGTCCTTCTTGGATGCTCCAAGGAAGGAACTGAAAGAGGACATGAGCCAAGTCGAGCAAAGCTGGCAAAGAGGTCCAAGAAGGGAGAAGAGCCAGGAAGCCCCCAGAGAGAGGGTGAGTGAGCAAGCAAGCAAGCAAGCTAGCAAGCAAACAAAACTAGCAAGCCAGACAACAAGTAAGCAAAACCTAAAACTATAGACCCTTCAGATCCCTCTGCTTTATACCAAATATGACATCTATGGGATGGAATAACTCATGGGTCAGTTTGGAGTCACCTGCCCTGTCTGCTCCTCCCTGCTGGTGTGGCCTTTCACTTTCCTGCACCCCCCAGCGTGGTGCACAAGATCCAGCAGTGGCCTTGGTCTGCACACCAACACTTGGTAGTAACTCTAACCATGGGGTGGTATCACTGACAGCAGCAGACACTGCCTGTGAAAACAGTCTGCTAACTTCAGAACGTGAAGTTATTTCGAAGAACCGAGCTGAAAAGTAAAATCACTGAGCAGAATTAGTTCTGTTCTCACTCAAACCAGGACAGTTGGCTGTGAGGCCACCAAGTGTTTGAGGTTAAAAGAAATAAAATTTTCCCCTGTCATCACAGGGGATCTGGACAGCTTGTTCACAGACCAGCCAAGATTGATATTCAGGTTCTCCTCCATGGAATATTTAATCTATGTAGAGAGCAAGGTCCCTGGCCTGTGGCTTAATCAGGCTTTATAGCTAGGGTTGAGATGGAAAGCCTGGAGCTACAGTTGGAGGGGGTTGGGTAGAGTCTTCCAAAGTAATCTAAGGCTTGATGCTCGTGTCTTGGCTGAGGGATATCTATTCCAGGTTTGGTTCTTGCCTTGGTGAACAAAGGGATCAATCTCTACCAGAAATTTTATAATCTCGTTCATATCTTCACTTGGAACTCTTTCTCACCAGTGACATGCAGCACCCACACAAGGGAATGGCAGTAACTGGTAACAAGGTACATGTTACAGCTTGGTACACTGTGTAATAACTTTCCACTTCCATAGTTTTTACTCACACCTAAACACATTGCAGGACTCTCCTGTGTTGATACACCTGCACAGTAGTCCTCAGCCTAAATTTTGCTTGATGTTCTCAAATACTCAGATTCAGTTGTGTGACATCTTGTGCTAACCATGAGAAAGGGACACAAGTCACCAGTGACAAGGCCTTTTAAAATGTAATAGTGGTTTTGGTTTTTTTTTTCCCTGTGTTTTCATCACATAGTGACTGGGTAGTTTCACCTTGTTATCAGTATCCTGATAGACTTGGTCTTTATATTCTCTTATAGCTCCTTTATATTACAAGTGCATGCATATGCACAGGAATGCAAACACATCAACTGCCAAAATTTCAGTCAAGATACACACCAAATAAGATGCATTAAATTATAACTGCTTAGTAGGAGTTTCATTTTTTCCATACTTAATACATGCTTTCACTGAGCTGCAACTGAGGAGTTTCTTTTTTCTTCTTTTGATGGTGGTAAATATAACAGGAATTTTAAGAGAATAAAGTGGTTCTCTGTAGTACTAGCAGAGAACGTTGAAATATTTTTCTTCTCTCTGAAATGTCAGAAATAATACTAATGAGAACTACAAGAAGAGTCTGGTAAATTAATTCTCTGTATAGTGTAACTGGAATTCTAAAAGGCCACAAAACATTTAACCTTTGCAGTGACCAGAACTATGCCACTCTGCTACATTAAAGAAATGCTATATTACATTGCTTTGTTTGTTTGTTTGTTTTATCAAGCTTATATATGCTGCACTAAAAATGTCAAAGTGAAAAGTTTACCTCTAGACCAAGCAGAATTTATCCATTCTTTGCTCCTAATCAATCCTCAAAGGTTAGAGGGCTTTTTAATACAATGGAAGAAAATTAAAAGCAAACATAAATCTATTATCCCTGCTAAATGTTGCAATTTATAGGGGCTAATGGATTTACTTTTTTTTCTCACTGTAAAAAATGCTTCTTTTTAGATTATGGCTGCCATTCCCTAATTAAGAATTCACAAAAGTGCTATGTAAATGTACATAATTTATTCCCATCATATTGAGGGTCTGGGAATTTTGCCAGTAAGTGAAACATTGTATTCCATAGGAAAAACATACCGAATACTTCTGTGTCTGTTATGAGAGATTCATTCCTTAAGTTGACATAGTCGTAAATCTAAATTAGAGCAAACAGCACAGTCAGGGTAATATGTAATTGGTCTTTCAGCTTGGGATTTCAGAGGCTGGAAATGGTGATTACTTAATAAGGCAAAGAATATCCAAACCTTTATAGGCAGACATGAATGAGCTTTGTTGTAAACCTGCTTTCCTCTTTGGAAGAGAGAAGCTGGTGCTGCCACTAATCTCTGCTTTTTTTATGGGTACCAGAAGGCAAGTTGAGGACTTTGATGACTTAAGAGGGTTTTTGTCATGTTAGAGTTGCCAACAGCTGACTTAGTACAGAGCCAGCGAATGAGGCACATGTACGTCCAGATGGAAGAGTAATCTCAGGAAGATTGACCTTACAGGATAAAATCATAAACTAAAAATATACTGCTTCAATATCTCTGGCTTCTGGCAGTATGGCCAGAGTATCATATGCCTGTGTCCTTCAAATAAATCCCATCAAGGTTTCACATACACTCCAATACCAATAAGTCCATGTCATAGGCTGTATTTATTTCTGTCTGGAGAATGACAGTATGCCCCTCTTCTTTATTTAACAGTAACAAAAAAAAAAAAAAAAAAAAAAAATCTGGAGAGCTGGTTTCTCATGCTTATCCTTTCTTTTGTTTCACATAGGCTGTAATAAATTGGCTTTCTGTGCTATGCCCGAAGTGCCTAATATAAAGCAGAATCAAACTGAAGAAACTGTATAGAAGACACTGACACCACAGTCAGAGGTTCATATTTTAAAATGATCTTAATATTTGTAACCTCCCTGATGCTAAACAAAATATTTTAGGGACTCTAGAGGCCAAGTAGGCAACAGTCAGGATGGAAATCTGTTTTACGTCTGGTGGGAAAAGAAACCAAAAGAGAAACCCACTGAAATTCTTCCTACCCACTCTAATCTTAAACAAACGCTCCCTCCATCTGCTGATCTTCCCAGTTTGGGACAATTTGCCTTTAAAGTATTAGCTATCATCTGTCTTCATTGTGTCCATGGGTGTACACTAACAGCATGGTTGGTTTTGTAGGATAAATTAATGCACATATCACAGCATTGAAACATTCAATGAAATCCACAGAAAAGGATGCATTCTTATTTATGTCTTCTGAGGTAAAAACCAACAGCAACAAAACAAACAAACAAAAACCCAAAACATTTTAGAAAAAAGAATAGAGATAGTGTTCCCAAGATATTTAAAATACATCTGAAGGAAAATACATTAAAAATGTGGAGAGGGAAAGGCATTTTTCCCCCTTAGATTTGGAAGTTCAAAGTAGACCTTTCAACTTTTTCCACCTAATCAACATATTCTAATTTAAAGATAATTTAAAAAATATATACTCCCTCTTACAAATAATATTTAGGAGTTTTGATACCCATAAAATAACATGAAAACATGCTAATGCTTGATATAAAATTGTAAGAATCAGTCATGACAGACTAAAGTATCTCTGCTTTGAAAACCTCAAGTGCAGGTAGTTGTACCCAGAGTTTATGTGTTTCTTGCACATGAACATTTAAGAACTGAAGTTTTTTGAAATGTACATTTAAGAAGTTGACTCTCTTAGCAGAATCTGAGCAGAGCAGTGCAGCAGCAACACCTCTTAGTTATGAACAATCACTATGAAGCTGAAAACAGCTGGGAGACTATGAGGAAGTTAATCATCTTGAACATAGTCTAGTTTAACAGCAGAGTTTTTGTTGTGCCATGGAGTCAATTCTCCTTAAAAGTGAATGACCAGTCAGGTTATTCTCATCAACACAGTAGTAACTGCAGCAGGGGCTGCAAAGAGAGTGCTGTGAATCAATGAAAATGTGCAGAACTGGTCAATTCTTGTACAGCTGTTTGTCAAGGCTGCACATATCAGCCAATAAAAGACAGAGAAATCTTCTTGGTTTAGATTTCAAGAGCATGTTTCTGTACCCTGGTATAGATCATGGGTCTACCAAGAGAAGAGAGTGGGCTAGGAACAGTCCTTCTTTCTGTAACTACAAGAGAAGGGAAAAACATGTCCTGGCATCCCTCCTGTGTGGAGAGGAAATTAATCAGGAGAGAGACAGCTGAGAATAGGTTTCTCAACTATGGCAGGGATAAATTTTAATAATTAGGTCTTCCAACTGAACATAAATTTAGCTTACTATTATCTTGGCACATAGTAGAATTATTCATTGCAAAATATCTTGTTCACACCTGGCCCTTCTTAAAGCATAGCATGATTTATTATGTCCCACATTTTACTGGATTACCTGAAATGTTCCAGCATATCAGAGATACCAATGACATAGTTGACATTTTTTTTCTCTGATTTCTTCTTTTGGTTCTGTGGTTGATTTAACTTTATGCATTTTTCACCATAGAAAGTAGTAATGCCAACATGCAGCCAACATTTTAAAAGTTTCAGTTTAAAACACAGTGGATAACACACCAGGATCTCTTTCATCTAGCCTTGTGGAACTAAATTTCTTTTAACAGCTCTAAAATATTCCCACCAATTGAAATGTCACACGGTTAGACACTGCACAGTAAGAAGGAGGTGAGAAAGAAGAAAAACAGACCAATCCTCATATATGTCTACTTGGTCTTTTTTACGCTTTTCCTTTCTTTATCTGTTCCAAATCATTAACCAAACCCACTTCCCTGTGAGTAAGCTGGAGGAGGAATTTAGTTGTTGCACTACATCTTGAATGTCTGCTGATGGATGGTGGATGAGAACTCATTACAAAATATGTTCAGTTACTGTCTGCCTTGTATAACATAAAGAAGCTGACAACAGCTACAGCATAGCCTTACTCAAAGACTGAGGCTACTGCTGAGAGAATTAAGATCCTGCATGAGGTCAGCATTGAAATCTCACTCACATATCTGCACATAACTGGTGTAAACCCAGTGTAGTAGATGCTTCCTACAAGGAATTGCGCTTTTAACAAGCCACTGGGTATACCTTGTTGGTGTTTAAGAACTCAGTTCAGCATAGTGCAACAGCACAAGCTTGATTCACAAAGTCAGGGGCATAAGAAACTTCTAAAAATATAACAAACTTCCTGCTGAAAAATGAAAAAAAGCTCAGCATTGTCAGTGGCTGTCACCAAAATAGCAGCAACTGGATGAGGATCTAATAAAACATACAAATCTAGTAGTCTAATAGTTCAGGAGAATGACTATGTACTGGACCTAATACAAGCTTTCTCCTCTCAAAGAGAGGAGACAAAGCTGTGGTAGCATTCACATGGCACTCCCTAGATGAGTACAAATGCTTTTTGATACCCAGCTTTTCCTCAGTGGCTGGCAATTTTGGCCACAGTGGACATATTTTAAAATCATCTAATGTAAAATGAACAGTAGCTTCTGAAAACTAACAATCAAAGGAATTACAAAAAAAAAAAAAAAAACCCAAACAAATAAAAATTACTGATATAAAGACAGAAATGTCTATGAAACAAAACTGTAAGGAATCACTTATATATAGTTGGTTTCAACGTGAGTGTCACGTGAAAAGGGTAATGTAATTTGGCAGAAAATAAACCCCTTTGCATTCCAGCTGGTTCTCAGATACCAGAGGGACTGGGGGTGGCTAGTTTTAGATTCTGAGTGATGTCCAATTTGGCACTACTAGTCTGGTTGCATTCAGTCTATCTGAACTCTCACAGCTCTGGATTCACTAACAGTGCACTGCACTCCCCAATTCTAGCCGTGCTCCACTGTCTCACGCAGCCAGTAATGAGCTGGCTAACTGTCTGCAAAGCATTTGTAGGTATACCAAACACGTTACATTAAAGAGCAGCTCAGAAAAATTTCTAAGTTTCCCAGGGACATACTCGCAAAATCTGGATCTTCTTAAAGGCGTCCCTATGGAGGGAAGTGAGGTTCAGCCCATTGACTGATCCCAGGAGTCAGATCAGCAATAGTATCCACCCTGACTTGCCCACAATGATGTCTTCCCTGACATCCCCCCTTACTTAAACCATTTTTATAATAGCTTTTATCTTCAAGGTGGAGCTTGCATGACTCTAGTCATAAATACCTTTATTATGATTGGTGTCAATTTCTCTTGCTTTGCTTTTGCAAACTCAGTGAGGGGGTGGTTGCACTTTGGGATGGAGGTGTGTTTTGGTACATTATGATGAGCACAAAGAGTGAGCCACACATTCAAATTCCTTTCACCACTATTTCAGATTAATTTCAGATTTTATTTTAATTCAACAAATAAACCACTTAGAAAGTTAAAATTGAAAGATACACACTTTGTCAAGCATCCATACCTATTTATATGCCCTCTTCTGACTCCAGCAGATGAAGTCAAATCATTACATTCGTGTATGTTATTGCAATCAGAGAAGATTTATAAGTGAGAAATCCTGGAGCTGTAAAGAAGCCATGATATCTGTGTGATCTGTGCATATACATTCTGGATGCTGCAATATTAACATGTCTCAGAGACTCCTGTCAAAAATTCAGTTATGTGGTACTGTCTAGTGAAAAGCAAGTAGGAAGATTATTTATATTTCCCAATTTAATTGCTTGTAAAGTTGAATCAGTATTAATCATACTAGCTGGCAAATAGGCAAGTGAAATCAAGGAAGTCTACTGTAGAAATAGCAATACAGCATTAAATTCATACAGCTGCAAGCTTGACAACAGTCACTGCATATCTTAAAATCTGTTACTTCCTCTCATATGCATATGGTTACAGCTTGCTTTCCAAATAAATCTGATCAACATTTTATGGTATTTGAACATTTTCCCATCTGGAGGATTGTTTGTAAAACTCATTTTCCTTGATTTAGTGAGTCTAGGAACACACCAGCCTGAATGGTTTTAGATTTGTATTTGGAACCTCTGGGTTTTTGCAATCCCTCATATGTTGCATAATATGTTAGTAATTTTACAACAGAAGAATTTACGTTTTAAAGCTAATAAGTCAAGTGTCACAGTGCTTGGCTGTTCTTTGCAGTATTAAGGTATTTTATTGTAAAGGGTTGTAGTCACTGAGTCTCTGTGTATTTTATATCAAAAGATGAAATGGCATAAACTTTAGAGGCATTTTACTTCTTTACTATAATGCTCAACCCTCTAAAATGAGTCTGACTATCCCCCAGAATATTTGTCCACATGTAGCTTTTACTTGCATTGCAACCAGTCTCTCTACTGGTCCAAGCTAAGTAATATTTTTTTTTTAATTAAATGAAGGAATTAGTTTTTCCTGTACTGATTATAATTTTAGCCATCTTATTAATGACCCCCAAATGTTGGGATGGCAGCAATTAAGACAACATGGGAATATCCTAGTAAATACCTTAGCATGACACCTGTGATAATTCATGAACACCATTCCTTCTGATCACTAGGAAGTATAGAAATACAAAGTATAGAAACCAGATATATTCAGTAATCCATTCAAGCCCTAAATCTGTCCACTAGTTTATAGAAAACAGAGAAAAAACAAACCAACCAAACAAATGAAACCACAAAAAAAACCCAACAAAACAAAACAAAAAAACCCAACCCAACCCAACAAAACCAACCAAACAAAAAACACCCACACAATAAACAAACACAAAACAAACAAAAACACAAAAAAAAAAAAAGAAGAAAAAAAAAATTTTATAATCTTATAATGATCATATCTGCATGTTACGTTTGTGCTTCTGACACTTGAATCCAAACCATTTTGATTAGCCTGACACTGGTCAGCCTGAGCTGACAGAATGTATCCCATTGTTGCTTTTTGTCCTCAGTCATTTTCTTTCCAGGTACTTGGTATATTTATGAATTTCTTCTTGTCTTGACATTACACAATGCTGACAGTACTGCTCATGTTGCCATCCTCCCCCATGGTAGCCAGTGATTAGAGTAGATTCAGAGGTATTTAAGTCCCTCACTGGATGGTCTACACTAGGTGCCACCTTCACATCATTAAAACATCAATCACGGTAAGGCTTTGTGGTGTGCAGGTTGCTGCTGAATGAAACAAAACAAAATAAACCTCTATCTAGCCAGTAGAAAACATGCTAGACTTATTTCAGGAGTATCCATTTGCTTCTTAGATATTACTCAGTTCTTCAATACAATTTTAAATGTTTTCCTTATTACATTATGCAGTGTCTTCCCATAACAATAGTGGTAATATATGCATTAAATAACCACCATCATGAGACATTTTCAGCTAATGTATATCAGTTCTGTTTAAAAGTGTTTAACATTTTAATAAGAAACATCTCCCTCATCTCTTTTGACAAATGTTCTCTTACTGCTTTCTTCAGATCTACAAAATTGCTAGTTCTCCATATTTTCACACAATACACTTTCTATTTTTTCTCAGACAGCAGGCCCCAGCATGTTGGATGTAGAGAGCAGAAGTTTAATTAGATGATAAAGGCTTTTGAATGCAAGTCTCTTGCTAAAAGTATATGACTGATACCACGCCATATTTTTAAATAATAGCAACTATGTCCTGTGTTATTCTGAATGTTGCTGGGCTGTATAAAATGCTGTGTGAACATATCACAGATTGAGCTTCACAGAAAATGCAGCTGGGAGATAGCAGATAACAAGTAGATCACATACAAGCTGCTGTGTCAGACGTTCTGTTTCTCAGATCAAGCAACCTGGACATGTACTCCATAAGAATTATAAATACTTAGGGAATTAAAAAAAAGTAAGTACTCATGGGTATGGATGCTCTGAAGACTAACTGTGAGGCAGATTTTGAGCTAGCTTTACATGCCACTCGAACACATGTATGTATATAATACTCCAGATATCAATAGCCTTTGTATTTGTCCCAAGATTTGATTTTGGGGATTTAAGCTTCTAGGCACTGTTACTTTGAAAATCCCACTCTATGGTGTCACATTTTATTCCATGGCAATTCTGTATTCTATTTAAGCACCGTTTTAGTTTTTACAAACTTTAAAAAGGTGGTGCTTGTAAGGTGTGTTTGGCTGGAGAACAGTTGAAGGACAGCTACTTTTAGATCTTAAATCTTGCTTATGAAGCAAAATAAAGCTTTAAAGAAGAAAAAAAAATAAATAAATAAATAAATTGAAGGGAGGGAGAAAAAAGGGCAATAAAAGGTAATCTAATTAGAGACCTGGCAACCAAAGTATGGTTTTTATAGCATCATCCATTGATAAGTACTCTTTCACCTCTCAATGCATGGGAGGATGACAATTTTATATCCAAGAATTTCCTGGCATCACTGAGCAAAAAAGTCAAACATTTAATATAGACCAAGGCTGAAGGCAGTTTAGCAGGATTAAGTATTAACACATAAAAATCACTTGGAGTATATTTCTTCCTTTCATAAAGAAAATTATTGCAGATAGCCATTAAAGAAACAGGTATATTAAAACAGAATCAAAACCATACATCAAACCTTATTGCAAGTCTTGGGGAACAAGCCTTTACAATAATAGGAGACTTGATCTTCAGCTCCAAATGCCCATTAGACATTTCTATCTGCCATTCACTCCAAATTAGTAAAGTATACAAAGTGATTTACTACTGTGAATTGACATGGTCTGGATCATCACCAAAAACTTATGCCTATCTTATTAAATACCTAATCCACTTTCCCTTGATAATGATTCTTTGCACTTACATTGCACTTTATCTTTTTAAAGAGATACAGAAAGTACTACACAGTGTTTCCTCTCTAAGTAAAGGAAAATATTAATTTTCCCATGAGAGATCCTATACATACAGATGGGACAGGACAGACAGCTAGGTTCTAGTAGTGAAAGCTAGTTTTTTTAAGGAATTTTTTTTAGAAGTTCTTAGTATATGACCTAGGGAGTTCATGCAGGTATTATGAACTATAAAAATCATTCAAAGCAATTGGTGAAAGGTAGATGTCTGGTGTGGAATTAATTAATCCCCTTCACCATTGTTTGCTTCATTAGGTTGTTTAGAAGGAAGCAAGTGTTGATCTCTCACCTTCTTGTTTTGGGAAGGTACAGCCTCAAATTCCCAAATAAATCTCAAAATCCCACTTAATTTCTAAGAGAATCAAGACAGGGGAAAAAAATATTTTCCTATTTTTATAATTATAATAATGATTTCATTTGTTCACTTTGTTTTTATATAATTTTCTGTAAAGAATAATACTGCAGATGAACAATATCAGCAATTTATTAGTAGTAGCTGTGATTTCAGGGACTTAACTACTTATTAGAGCTTTGTTAAGGAAAAAAATTTTCCTACTGTTTTCCTGAAAACAGTCCAAAATAAAAGTTTATATCAAATAGTGTGATATAATTGAATAATCCATTGCCTAGTTGACATTCCTTTTCTGAAGATGCATTACAAACCTCTCCCTGACTTCAAATCTTAGATTCATAAGGAATTCTATGATTAGAGCTTGCATTTTGCTTCTGTCTCAGCTCCTGGGTTTCTAGGCCCATATCTGAGGTAGGACAGCCTATCATGTAGTAGGTCTTGATATTTCATCTCCTGCCTTGAGTCTCAAATTAACTATTCATTGCCTCCTGTCATTCAGGGAATTTATCTGAATTTGTGGATACAGAGAATTTGTTTGGCAGACAGGGGATTTTTGACAGCTAAAAAAGTAATATCCCTCTCTAAAGGAATTTTGTTTCCACACATTGCACAGAGATGTAGCACACATTGTGCATAATAGCTCTGCAGAATAAAAACAAGTATGTAGAGCACATAGTCTTGTCTACTCTTTCCTCCATGATCCAGAAACCCTTTTGCTGTTGTCAGCACTGCTAGTGTTCCTAGACTCTTCCCCTTTCCAGCCCTCCTTGTGGCCATGCGTGCTAACACCCCTCTCTATTATGACCTTTCATTTGGCAGTTTTCTGCTTTTCATTCATCTGAAAAATGCCGTGAGCAAATCATTGGTGTTTAGCACGGTCATACTCACTCTGGACTTGGCCAATAGCTGAGTATGCCAATTACCTTGTCCATTATCAACATCCACTAAGTATGATTAGTTGCTACCCACAGGGCAAGGAACCAGTGCTTGTGTGTGCCCCAGTGGGTGCCACAGCTGGCTGCAGCTTGTAGGGCAGGCCACTGAGCCTCTACCAGTGTTCAAGGTAAATTCAATCCCTCTAAGTGAGGGAGATTTAATCCCTCTAAAGATTAAAATCCCTCTAGGGGAGGTTTAAGTGCGGTTTAACCAGAAGTGATGCTTGGTCAACAAGGAGCAAAACAGCCACAGCCTTCTTGCTGTTAGCACGTGTGGGGTCACAGGATCTCAGCATGGCATCCACCTGGTGGAAATCGGTGACGTCTGCACTTGCCAGCGTCAATGCGGGGACACAGACAGAACTCCCACAGAAACAAGCAGCCATTCAGGTGATGGGCTGCAGGGAGGGACAGAGCCTCTCACAGGCAGCAAGCAGTAGCCAAGAGAACTGCTGTGTTCGCTGTGACCAGGTATATGATGTGCTCAGCCTGGTGGCTGAACTATGTGAAGAAGGTGAAAGGTTGAGGAGCATTAGGGAGGTAAAGCAGAGATAGATCGGTGGAGACAGGCTCTGCCTGCCTTGAAATGGGAATGGGAGCACCTGCTGATGAGCACCCAGGATCCTAGGGCCTCAGTGTCCTGCCCCTGTCAGGCCATAGAGAGGATCCCAAATGATGAGAATGAGTGGAGGCTGGTACATGGTAGGGGCAGCAGGCGAAATCCCCAGTTGCCCACCTCACCCTCCCCAGGTGCCTCTACACAACAGATATGAAGCACTGGCAGAGGAAAAGCAGACAAATGAGGTTGGGGACAATGGGGAAGCTACAGCTGAGGGGTCTGTGCAGTCAGATAGGCCTACTATCCATATCACCACCTCACACAAGAAGAAGTAAAGAAGTGTTATAGTTGTAGGAGAATGCTCTGAAGGGTACAGAGGGTCCAATATGCCTCACAGACCCCCAACACAGGGTGGTCTGCTGTCTCCCTGGAGCATGAGTTAGGGACATCACTAGGAAGCTTCCTAGCTTAGTGACATCCTTGGACTATTATCCACTTCTAATTTTTCATGTGGGT
>JANIJG010017383.1:0-43637 GCA_024611175.1 Megaceryle torquata | reverse complement strand
CTTTTCAATAACTTGAACAACAACAACAAAAAAAAGTCTTTTTCCTTACTCTGTAAGGCAACATGAATAGTTTTTTGTTTTGTTTCTTTTAAAGACATACTGGGTGTGGACAGCAATTCTCTTTCCTCCTACTTAAAAACAAGAGCAGATGAATATTCTGAATCCTACTCGCAAATTCAACGGTATTCAAGAGGATAGAACAATCTGCATAGAACCGGCCACACGTTTAGCATTGCGTATACTAACGGAGCTACACCGACCCACGCGGCTAAAACCTCCGACTGTACCCTAGGTTTGATAGTCTTTCAGCCTCCCCTACCCACCACAAGATAGAAACTCTGTCCCTTCCACGTCAACCAGCACACGACCTTAGACCGGCACAGCCCCACACGGCATCGTTACACCACAAGGGACAACCCCGGCGGTTTCTTTGAGCTTGTTTTGTTTTAAACTCACTTTCTAATCAAGGAATGGTCACCAAGGTGGATCAGTCCCTTCAGAGAGATGCCCTCGAGGCAGTAGGGAGCACCAGGACATCCCTTTCCACGCGTTGTTTGCGGGGCAGGTGAAAGGAGAACCGGGCAGTGTTGCCAGCTCTGAGACCAGCAGGTTTCCACCAGAAACGCCGGCTGAAACCTGAGGGTGGTTTAGTGCCGAGGAGTTCAGACAAGCAAGTTAAAAACAAAGAGTTCAGCTCACAATTAACAGTTGTAAACAGAACCGGTTATTAAGACGGAGCGCGCCTCGGATTAAGAAAAAATTAGTCAATGAAACAAACGAATCGTGCTGGTACATCAGAATTTTTTCAGATCTCAAGAAGTATTACAAGGACAAACAGCCTCTCTTGGCGACCGTCGTCAGGGCTCAGTGTGGGCTGTCCAGCGTGGTCGTCGGGAAACGGGAACAAACCAAGGGAAATCAAGGCGACTTTAGTGTTTTTGCTTTTTTTAATGTAGTCTTAAATCCTGTTACGCTCAAATTCAATTCATCTAAAAATAATTAGTCACGAGAATTTGCTTTGATTTGCATTATGAATACTTCATTTAAAAGTAAATATTTTAGTGTTAATCTTCCCTTTTAAACTCTCTTTACAGAAACAAAGAGCTAAAACCATAAATAAGAGGGCATTAAAATCATAAAAATGACATTTGCCAATATCTTTTTTTTTTCAGCCAGACTTGATAAATCTATCAAAACCAGACAGTTAAATAAGAACCACATTATAAAAATTAGCAAAAAAAAGGACTATTAGGTAACTCTGCAAACTCAAATATGAAACTGTACTAAACAAAATATGTGCAAAAGTATACAAGAGTAACTGCATATAGCAAGGTTAAGCCTGAATTAGTTTTAAAGCTTGCCCCGGTGAAACTGAATTCAAAGTTGTCCCACTGTAATTTTTTTTCTTAAGTTTTTATCTTTTTTTTATCTTTTTTTTTTTAATCTTTTTTTTTTTTTCTTTCCTCTCCTCTTTCAACTCACATTGTAAGTCAAAATAATAAAACAAAATACACATGATAACTTCCAAATGAAGCTGGTACTGGACAAGCACAGAGCAGGACACTCACTCAGCACGAGTGCAGCATGCCACTCACAGAGAGTTCCTCAGGAGTCCTTAGAGTAGTGTACGATTCAACACTGCGTACGACAGCACACGCGATACTGACAACTCGAGAATGTTCTCAGGGGTTTGTTGGGTTGGTTTTGTTGGGTTTTTTTGTTGTTTGGGGTTTTTTTCCTCTGTTGTGTGAGTCTGTGGGGTGGGGTTTTTTTGTCCTTTTGAGACAAGCTCGCTTTCTCGGTCAAACCTCTGATAGGAAAAGCAGTGCGATTTTTGCGTTGTAATGTTTAATGCATAAAAAAAAACCCAGCCACCTGGGCCCTCCGAATCGTTCTCTTTTCTAAGAGTAAGGACTATGGGTGAACCAACAGTCTAGAACTGTGTGTAGTTATGTGCAAAACATTCACTAGCACTCTGAATCTCAGGTCTATCGTACGGGCATAAGAAGTGACAGATGCAGGTAAATAGTAATTTCAGGATCCAGCACATCATCTGACATCTACAAAATAGCCAACGGAGTTTAAAATGGCAGGTTCTCCCTAGAAAGTGTATTGAAATGATTAACAAAGTAACAAAATGGGCAGAATCTAACTTTGGTGAAAAGTCTGAACATTTCACATAATGCTCAACAAGCCAAAGTAAGGTACCATCTGTAGCAAAGACTAGATTTAGATTAACTGGTAAGTAGAGACAACTCTTCAAAGATCATAACTGTAAACTGCAAATCTACTTCCGAGTCTCTTACACACCGTTCAGTCCACACAGGCCACGTTCGTTCCGCTGTAAAGACTTCAGCCTGGAAACACTATGAAAAGAAAAAGTTCCTTTAATTGGGTCTTTATAGGAGAAAGGGGTTGGTTGTATTTGTCGACTGGGACGCTGACGGCGGGATTCCCGTACTGTGAAGAGGTTGGGTCATTGATCCCGCGATGCTCACGTTCAGCCCCTGGCCCATCCTCGTTATAGACGCCACGGTGCCCATTGCTGGTATCGGGGCCATCCCCACAGGCACCGGGGCCATGGAAGACAGAGGTATTGGCTCCATGCTTATCGGTGGCACGGTGCTGAAGGAAGGGCTGGTTCCCATCACAGGGCTCGCTCGCATCTGGTTCAGAGTGAGGGGCTGGGGCTGATTCACTTGGAAGGGGTTGATTGGAGTCGGTGCTGTAGCGGCGCCTGGTTTTGAGAGAAGAAGGGGGAAGAGGGAAAGAGATCACAGGAGGGTTTGGAGATCGTCTTTTCTGGCAAAGAAGGCACCTTCTGGACATGCCCACGTGCTCCCAACCCCAAAGCACCCTGCAGAGAAACCTTCCTGGAGCCGTTCAGCACGCTGGGGCTGCACTGGTGCACAAGCACAGCCCGTTGCCTTCAACCTACCAACGCCACAGAACATCCCTTTGCTGACCAACAGTTTCCCCTTCTGACAATGGTCACTGGAGAGACAGGTTCTAAGTGGGGTTAACCCAGACCATGCCTAACAGTGACAGACAGATAATATATTTGCTTTGGTTTTTTGTTTTGTTTTCCTTTTACTTTTCAGATGCTACTTAAAATTCACATTACAGAAGAGAACCACAGGCTGTCTGCACTCCTCTACTGAAGTCTGGCTACTGCAGATTTCTGCGTTGGCTCCGAGATCTCATCCAGTCCACTCCATTTCGAAGCTGTACGTGTTTCTGGCACTGAGTTTTGACAAGAATTCGCAAAGTAAACAAGTTGTTTCCGAATTACAGCAGTGCTAGAAAAAGCAGAGAAGAACTTTCCCAGCGTTTGAGGTTCTCTGGACTGCTGCCAACACTACAAATTCCTTTTACCGTATATGTATAGCGTTATTTGGATGGCCCAGTGACCCCTTATAAACTTTTTGTAGTAACCGGTAATGGCAGATACACAGATTTCCTTTTGCTAAACACTGCCAAGGCTGTTCAGAACCACTGAGGTTTTTTTTTTTTTCCTACTCAAGGAATTTAATAAACTCTCTTTTGTTTTGTTTTGTTGTCGGGGGTTTTTCCCCCACCACCACTGGAGGGGTGAAGAAAATAAACACTGAAATAGCATTTGTAAGTGTTTCACCATAGCAGCACCACACGAATTCAAGTGCAGGGGAATAGCTTTTAAAACACACATACATCTTCCACGTGTTTAGTGTCACCATCTAAGCCTGCTTTAAGTAAAGCCTCTCTTCTACCAGGGGCCGACTTACAGGAGATCTGCAACAGCCTATTTGTTTTGAGCTACACCGAGAGCGTGTTTTGATCAGAAGGGGTTTATTGTGCCAGCCTAAAGACAGGCTTAACCAGCAACCCACTAAATTGCAGGGCAGAGTTTGCTATCTGGAACTTCAGGCTACAGTCAGAGATGCTGCTGTAGAGCAAGAAAATGACAATTCCTACCCACTTCCAAAAGAACCTACGGTAGTCGGTTCCTTACCTTCCCAAGGGATTCTCTGTGGCACATGTTCACACCTTACCTGTTCAGACAATCATCAGCTTTAGCTCAGCCTTGTTTAATAACCCAAAGTCTTCTCCTAACACAGATCACTTAGAGAGCATGGACAAAAAGGGAACAGAATCTGCCTGAACAAAGCTTAGCCAGCAGGTCAGCTGCAGAGGCAAAAGTAGAAACTCTGTGCTTTCAGGGTCTGGCAGAATGCCTTGAAACCATGATGCCTCACACTCCTGCTCTCAGTCACCATCCCTTGGCCAAAGTAATCGAGAAAAACGAGCCCAAACCAGCTTTGGTTCAATTGAACAGAACCGAGTTATGCAGTTTTCCTTTAGGAAGGGAAAGCTAAAATAGAAAACTAAAGGAACGTGAAGAAACAGACCTGGTGCCAAGAATGGATTCAGAGAAGTAACGGGTTGTGGTGGCTTAGACACCAGTGAATCCAGGTTCACCAAAGCAGCGTTGGGGCCCAAAAAAGACTCGGGGGTTTTCCGAGCTGCACTTTGTTTGCCTGATGTCATGCTTGAGTGCTGGGAATCAAAGAGATCGGGACTCGTGGTACCGCTATGCTGAGACGGCAAAGTGGAACCTGATTCAGCTGAAACAACACAAAGAGAAAAACAAAACTTATCTCATTAATCTACGTAGTCAAAAAAAAACTCCCAAGTCTCTGACAGCAGAAAAGTCTAATGTTTGTATTAGTCAAATGTAAATGTTTCAGTACTTGTTACACCCTGGTAGCACGCAAGCAGATAAACAGTCTTTAGAAAAGCATGAAGCAGCTACAGTTAGAGTTGCAGTGCTCTACTGAAGGTGCTGTCTGACGTGCCCTGATCGATGTTCTCACAGCTATGCTGCCACACATGGGACCAAGAGTCCCCCAAGGGAAAGATACTCAAAAGCCTTGGCTTCTGCCCTTGCCCTACACCGCTGCTGCACCCTTCCTCGCTAGATTCCACCCAGGTTCTCTCTTTTGTATTAAAGAAGCCTTGCCCAGCTTTGAATTAGTCACTATTCTTTCAGGCAGAACACTCCTGAAAGTATCAAAGCGCTTATACAGTTTTATTTTAGTGAGTAATGACCAAATAAAAACTAAATCGAAGCATTCACAGAAGTATTTTCTCATCTTCCTACTGCTGCTACACACTAGAATGTACACATCCCAGAATTCAGTCAGTCAGCGTTGCTCTGAGTCTCTGAGCATGAGCCACACTCCAACCACGTGGGATACTGTAAATTTGGAAGCCAAACGAACGTCTGGGTCAATGCAGCAAAAGGTTACAGAGTGAAATTCTACAGCTTACAATGCAAAAGGCCCATTCCCCGTAAGTTCATGCACAGGCCAAAATGTTAACAACAAGCTTTTACTGCTGCATTATCACCAGCTTTAGTATGTTCCTTTGTAAAAGTCAATTTTATTTTATTTTTTCAATAAAATTTCAGACTAGAGACATTTGTTGCTGACACTATCACCCAAACTGTCCGCATGCTAAGAATTTGATTCATACCTGGCTTTTTGGAAGTTCGAAGTGTGTCAAATTCAGAAAAATCATCTTTAACTGTACCATTCAAATTACTGAAGAGGTCAAAAGATGTACTTCCTGTTCAAAACAACAAGACAGCCCTGTCATTAACAGATCTGCAGTCGCATCGCACACCTGATCCTACCGCAAGCCACTTCTAAGCCATTCATGTCACAAAGAAATCACTCTTGGCACGTTCCAGGGCAGCAGTTCAGATCAGCCTGAGCACCCCTACGCTCACCCAGGAGGATAACGCCAGAGAACTGCCCTTTTGTACAGGATTAGCCAAAGGATTCAGAGCAATGTGCTTTTAAATCACAATGTAAGGCACAGCTTGGAGGGCTGGGTTCGCGTTGAGTGTCTGCACTAGAGAGAGGCGTAGGCAGGGATATATTGCTGCAGAAGAAGAGGACAGCAACAAAGGTCCAGCCTAAACTATAAAGCCTGTTAAACCAGCCCACAAGTAAAACACACCTCTGAATGAAGTTCCAAAGACAAATGGAGCGTTGCTTTGACTGATGCTTCTGAAGTTAAAAGGAGGAGGAATGCAATAGCAAGGGTTATCTAGGCCACGTAGGGATGGCAAGGGCCTGTTAGCTAAAGCACCACAACTTGCCCATAGTTTGCAACCAATGAAAACATCACGTTTTGCAAAATGTGGACACAGCCTTACCTCAAAATGGAGGAAGAAACCCCACACCTAAATGAGCTGCAATCACACTCCTGAAAAGCTTTCATGTTTGCTTTTTCTTCCCTTTTCCCTCCCCCCCTTTGGTATTAGTTGTAATGGGGTTTTTTTCTAATTTAGTTTTAACCCCCAACACATTTTGAGCAAATGCAGGTACCGATTTAGCTCCACAAAGAGACAAAAACCCAAGAGGAAGATTGTTCTTGCTAAGAAGTATTGTTGTTATACACAAAGACCCACCACACAGCTAAGGAATCGTTCTCATAATGCTTCGGGTATCGCCCTTTGCCCAGTGGAAAGCTGATTAGACAGTACTGAATTTTGCAGGACTCAGATTCCTTTGTTTATTATGTACGGAGATGAATGAGTAGCAGAAAATGCATTTAGGATGCATTTAGCCACAGTGGCAGCATGAAAAGACCAGGTATTAAGATTCATCAAGGTTGCATTAGTTACAGAGCATGAATAGACAGTTACATCAGCACCTTCTGCATCTTGCTGCACAAGGGCTTACTTAGGGCCAGCTTCACACCCTCTGTGGAGGGAACAAACCTTCATTTGCACCTCTAAAAGTCTCCTCAGAGCGGGGAGCTGCTCCACCTGTCAATCTACATCTGCGGAGACATCCATCTGCACAGCTATTTATCACCATGAAAGGTAAAATTATAGCATCGTTCATTGCCAGAAATTAAGCCCTTGTCTAATTAAAGATAAAACCCATTTAAAAACCCAACTGCAGCAGCAGTTCTAAGCACTCAGCACACATCCACACGTACCATACGAAGCAGCAACACGAATTCAAAGCTCTAAGGCAGAATAATTACATCTGAAGTTCTTTTCGCTGCCAGCTATGACAACTCCCATTTATTTTACAGACTGGTTCTGCAAAATCTTCAGCACACAGCTTCTTTTAACCAAGCAATGCAAGAAAATCATTTGGATTTCACCTTGGTTACTTAAATACTATGGATATTGGATGAAACTGCTTCTCACCAGAAGTAGAGAGAGGTTTGTTTGCAGTTGCTGGTCCCCAAGGATCCACGGAAGATTTTGCTGCAGAAGAGGATGGCTGAGCAGGAGCCCAAGGGTCAACATTTTTGGACAAAGTCTGCGCTGTGGATCCTGCTGGTGCTGCCCAAGGGTCAACGGAAGCAGCTGGTTTGGCACCTGCAAAAAGAGCCATCAGGAACCCACGTCAGTCCAGATTCACTTTGGAAAGCATAATCTCTTATGAGCTATTACTGCTAATTAATACTAAACATAAGTAGGTGAAGCAGTTCAACATTACGAATACTGATAAGTCCCAGCATCTGTGCCATACGTACCTGAACACCAAGCACAACTAAGTTTTGTGCAAGGCAGATGAAGAAAACAAATGTCCTGTTTGAAAGCAAATTAATAACTAAAAATCCACAGTTCCAACAAGAAAATAAAACTTGCTTTTTGTGACAAACATTGCCACCACAACGGACAATATCTGACTGAAGGTGACCTAAATCACAGGGTGTATTTATGAACTCACAGGAAAAAAGGGTTTCTAAAAAGGCTGCATGTAAAAGGCAGAAAATATACAACATTAAGACTCGGACAAAGAAATCTGTTAAGATTCGATGGGAATAGTTTTCAAACTCTTCTAACTATCCTGTCATTTTATAAACACCAAATCAGCTTCTCTGAGCTAGTTGTGCTGGTTTTACTCCCATTTGTAAGCAGCACTCCTCCTGACACAGGTCTGAGCTGTTCACCGATACCCCTTCCCATATATTTTTTTTTTTCCCCCCCCTCAATCCAATGCCTGTACGTTCAGGACTCTCAGCATGATTGGGAGATGCTCACAACTCTTCCTCCCTACAAATTCAGGTTACCAGATTGCTTCAGGTTATGCACAGCATTATTGTTTCTTAGTGTAAAGTGACCAATTAAGGCAGCAAAGGGAGAAGGAAAGAGAAATAAATTTGCCTTGCTATATACTGTTTCCTGCTGGTTTTTTCTTCATCCTCCATAACCTAGTAATTTCTTGCTTTCCATCTTAGGTGACAACTTCTTCCTTCTACCATTAAATGAAATTATTTTGGCTTATCAAACCAAAAATGTGCAGGAATGGGAACTTTGGACTTGAAATGCACATCCTGTGCAACTCTAGGGAAATCAATCACCTTCAAGTCTGATAGCACAGGCAAACATTTCCTCTTCCCAGTGAAACTAAGAATAACTCTATAACCCAAGAGTAGAGCAGAACTACCCCCATGGTACACAGCTCTTAGCTTCAACCACCACATGGCTTTCAAGTTCCAACTGAATATTGTTTTGTGTTTTAAAACTACATACAAACCCCCCCCCCCCTCACGATATTCCTGAAAACTCCATTCAAGGCTCCACACAGTGGCCCAAAGCACAACTGGTAACATCAGTCTTTGTTTCCTCATCTTGCTACAGCTTCAGACCAGGAAATGCTAAAATTCTCCAAGTCAGCCCCACTATTCCCACACCAGTAGTTCCATTTCCTTTATCTACCCTCAGCACTGAGTTGCGAGTGATGTCACAAGCGAAACGCTAACGACAGCGCTTCCCAAAATGTCTTTTCTTTCATAAAGAAAATGCACAAAATTAGACCACTTGGGAAGACACCTTCCCGTAGCTTCCATTAGCTCTACTGAAATGCCAAAGCACACGCAGGATTTGAGAAAAACAATGTAATGAGTCACTCTTTTATTAGCAAATTCATAAATTTTACATCTTCAAGACTATGGTTGGGAGCCAAGTAACCAGCAAGCTGGAACAAGGGGTTGTTCTATGGCATTAATAAAGTCGGGAGCCACTGAGAGGAAATGCTACAGCTGCAACAGAAGCAAGGAAAAGTCTTGTCAGAGGATGAACTCTCAAAAGCAGGAGATTTGAAGAAAGTGGATTTTGTTTGGTTTTTAACCATGGAAAAAAATACACTGAACAGATTCAGGGGCCCAAAACTCTTTTTCCTGATTTCTTACTTGCTGTTAATCACCAGAAAGGAAACAGATTACGCTTAGAGAACAACAAACTGCAGCTGGCCCAGAAACGATGTAGGTGCCTTTAATGCCACCATGAGTAAGAAAGAAAAAAAAAAAAAATGCATTTCATTATTAATCTTCAAAATTTTCATCGGGAATCTGGATGGTAGTGTGCTGAATGCTAATGCAGGTGACTTTGAAGCACTTTATAGCAGAGGTCGTAGACTCACCAGCCTGAAGCTGTTAGACTTAATGGAAAAGCTTCTCTTTGCACAGAAACCCCTGCCCCTCAACAACAACAAAAAAATACAAAGCCTATAAAAAAATAGATCCGGCTCCACTTGCAGAGATGCAGCAAGTTTAACATGGCCTGGGAGGAACCATCAGCTTTCTTACGCATAGTAACAACTCCTTGGACAGCCTTTGGCTAGCCTAGACCACAGCATGCTACACAACACGCACAGAAGAGCAAACACACCAAAAAGTGGGCTTAAAAGCTCTTTAAGATGTGAAATACTGGATCTTTCACTTCAGAAATAGATTCTATGAACCTATCAGCATTAAAAGCTTACGAAACACAGTTGAATATTTTAAACTGTAGCCTCAGGTTTTTTGTTTAGTATCAGAATTTCCATGTAAAGAATTTACTCCAGTTGGTTCTGCTGGTGTGTACATTACATTTGACTAGAGCAATTAAAGACCTGGTAACTCGGATCTAGAGCCTTCCTAACCTTAGCACCGTGCCTAGATATTATATTAAATACTGGCAAGAGTCTAAACCTGTGGCATTGGACACAGCTAGCACTCGGAGCATGAGCAGCCCCCCAGTCTGAGATAAGTTGGTGTTGCTGTACGAAGGCAATAGAAGCTTCACTCTTCTCCTCTTAAGATTAAAAATGCATGCACAAAACCCAGCTGCTTAAGAAGCAGGAACAAAGCACAACTTCCATTTGTTTCTGCTTGGAAATGACCAATCAAAATGGGCTAATATACTGTTGTTATCCAGCATGACACGGAACATTCAGACACTCGGAAAAGCTCCACGTTAAAAAGCAAACTCTTGTAAACCAGCCTTCCTCCCGACCGCTTCTTCTTACCAAATGATTGCCATGGGTCAGAGGCAGTAGCTGCAACGGTGGATCCTCCCCAGGGATCAGTTTGGTTTGCAACAGTGGGAGGTCCCCAAGGCTCTGTTTTCTGCGGGGCCGGTGCCGATGAGGGCAGGGCATCCATTAGGTCCAACAAAGTGGTATGCTGAGGGCAGGAAGAATCTGAGCTTTAATCAAGAGCATTACCCATCTGAAGTACAAACCCATGAGAGTGAAGAAGCAACTATTTTTTTTATTTTTTTTTTCCTTTTACACACCTGCATTGACTAGTAGTTTGAAATTTAACCCACACGGAAGAAGCTTTAAGCTATACAACAAAGCAATCCCAAAAGCATAAAAGAGCTTCAGTATTAAGCTATTTTGTGTTACTGTATTTCAGCTTTTGGCAGCATAACCGGGAATTTCTTAGTCGAAGGCACTACCTCCTTCTTTTTGGGAATTTTAATTGTGTCTCTGCGACTCTCCTCCAGAGCCATCTGTAATCTCAGATCATCTCCGCGTCTGAGGCGCTCCTCCTGCAAAGGAAATCAACACTGTTGATATAGACCATTAGCCTAGACTGCGTGGCTTGCTCCCTGCTGGTGTCCAGCCCCCGCGGCAGGACACTGCCAGGGAAGGCCTGGCACTACTCCCTGCCACCCTAGGAGTGATGCGTGGCGGGACCGCCAGGATTATTTGCTGGAACTTGTACATTACACATGTAGGGGGAAAAAAAAATAAAATATCTAGTGATTCTTGTCTTAACCAGACGTCAAGAGCACCCTGACCCTGTAACACCAGCTTAACACTGGTATCGTTACCACATCCGTTCTGCTGACTGAAATTTACCCTCCTGTTGTTCAGCTCCTCATGGGAAAGCCATAAATGAAATATTCTTTCCAAAAAATCAGTTACAATGCTAGAAACACCAGAGAACTCAAGACAAAGTCAATATTGCATCTCTAACTGGAGGACATAGTGGTTTAAACTTGAATTTTCCTGGCGTTCGTCAGCTTCCCTCCAAGTGTTTAGAACAAATGCTAAGTACATGAATCTAGCCATAATTTGGTAGGTTTAGTAGGTTGCTACACATCTGTAAAGTACCATCTTTGTGGTATATTCAACTTTAAATATCTTTGCTTGCATCACGTCTTTCAGAAGTTGACTAATTCCCCAGTTGCTATTTCCCTTGTGACTTTTAAAGCTATTTCAACTGATTGTGATTTTTATTTTCTTTCACTTTATTGCTAAATAATGACAAAGTTTACTGGATGATAGTTTCCCTTTCCAACCCCAGAATACAAGCAGCAGTAAGCTAAACTTGTCACAGGAAGCCTCTAAAACATTACAGACCCTCAGCATGGCTGACTTGAATTTTCACTCATAGCTGAGATTCAACAACTCTGTTAATTAACACACAATAAACTTTACCCACAATTACAGTATTTACTCCAAATTCAGAATGAACCTCCTAAGAATTAACACAGTAACAGGTTTTGTTTAGGATTAGGAACCAAGTTATTTTAAAGCAGGTTCTTTCTGTATTCTAGTACTCTGTGTCAGGTCACTCTTCTGTTCCAGACCATCTTACCGAATGTACAGATCACTCAAAATTTGACTGTAATCAGAATTCACCAACATTTCTTATGCTGGCCCCGTTACTGAAGGTTTTCAGGACTAGTCATGTTTTCAGTTCTTCCTAACTGAAAACATCTTCAAGTAATGTGATGATTAACATCCTCCCACAAAAGTCTTCCTCCAAAGTGACTGTCATCTTCCACTAGTCTCAACAGGAGGCTGAAGTTACTTTAAAAAAAGGGATTTAAAAATAAAAAAAAAAACCCAAAAAAGTAACATCTTCCAAAATGGCCTTTCTCTCCCCCTATTCCACCTGGAGCAAAGCCAAGTTGCCATTAAAAAAATAAAGGGAAAGAAACCAAAATAAACCAAAACCAAACAGGATTGTTGTCTTAACTATCAAAGCATGGATGCTGGAAAACCTACACGGGAACTGACCTGCTCCGCCACCTCCCGGCTCATGGCCAGCGCCAGCTGCAGTTGGAGCTCTTCTTCTCCACTTGTCTGAGGCCGGGCTTGCTCGAGCTCCGAGGAAACTCGAGGGGACGTAGCTGTTGGAGACAAAAAGCCAGCACATTTAGCACAACAACAACAAAAAAAAGATACAACAGGTTTGCTTGTTTTTGTGACCAGACCACCCCCACTGTCACACAGCTGTTCTCAAAGGTCTCCAGCTCAGCGACAGGCCCCCTGGGTGTCAGGGGCCACCAACTCACCCACCACAATCAGCTCCCTCAACCCTCAGAGATCAAGCTCGTACTGAGGCTGAGGTTAACCAGCTAGAACAATTAAGCGAGGCGAACTTTGCAAGACAGTTCAATTGCTTTGAAGGAAAAATGTTCCTGCAAAGGCTTTTTTTGTGTTGCAGTATCAAGTAACACCAATGAACGCTGGATACCCTGACTCAGCTTATCACAGCTTCACAGGGCAGGACACAGACAGAAAAAATAAAAGACAGAATTAACGGCTCAAGAAAATAATTTGTTGATATTTCTTACATCTTTCAATGTCAGTAGGGATTTGCTGGGAGTTGGCCAATATCAGGGTAAAATTGGATACCACCCACTTTTCTGTAAAATAATACAGTCTTAATGGGACAGATAAAGAACTCTTCTTAACTGCTAAGTAGGCTCAGAGACAAACAAGCCAGCTATTCATACTCAAAATTGACAAAAATACTTATCATTCTCTGCTAGGGAAAAAAAAAATTCAAAGTTTGGTATCTAGGTTGTGGGGGTGGTTTGGTTTTTGTTGTTGGTCGGTCTTTCTTTGGATGAAGACATCTATTAGCTGATAATCTCTCCCCCCTCCTCCTCAAAGAACAGGCCTGACAGCTAAAACACACCACTTCTCAACGCACAAATCTTCTTTTATTGATGTTTTCACTCAGCAGTATGCAGAAATTCTCATCCCAATGGGACAACATTAGTAGGTTTATTACAATACAGTAATTGAACAAGTTTTGTGCTCGCTCACTCTCTCAGGTAATTCTCTAGCATCTAAATCATTTACCCAGGAAATTTATCTATCTTTGGCAAGGAAGTTTGTATTTAACGGTTGGAATGATCACTAGTTTGGCAAAATATGTATCAACATATAATAAAGAAGAACCATACTTTTAAACTGTATGTCAAGCTCAAAGAAATCAAGTTCCTTCTTAATAGGTCAGCTGGGCATGTGAAAACTCGATTACCAAACTATCTTAAAAAACAGCTTTTCAGTCACTACTTTAATCCTCAGAAATATTTGCCAGCCTTGTCCCCCCCTACATTTTAAGCCAAAATGCCATTACAAAACCCAAAGTGCAACCTTCTCTCTCATCCAGCAGGCCAGAAGGAAGGTGACTCTCCGTAAAGAAGGAACGACCTTTTCTTTCCAACTCCATTTCTAAAGGGAGATTAATGTATCACCCAGAAGAATTCTTCCATGTTGTGCTGATCCTGAAGCTTTCAAGCTAACTAGACAAGCTCCTTCCTCCACATAAAGATGTTACCCATACCTCAATTCTATTACTTTTTCAAACCTTCTCGTATAAAGTACCTAAATTTGCCTGCTCTACACGTACTTTTTGCTCCAACAGTCACAGACAGGCTCTTCAACATATTATATGGACTATTACAGACTTCAGTAGGAATCAACAGGGCATCAAATAACTGGATGTTTGACAGCATGGAAAACAGAACCTTAAAATATTTGTAACATTTGAATAATTTTAAATATGAAAATAAAGAGAATTCAGAAGAAAACAGATAAAACTCAACGCAAGGTTCCCAAAAGGTACCCTCACGACAGAAAAACTGGGATCCTGCTCTGTCAGTCAAAAGGGAAAAGCAGTAAAACTGATCAATGTGGACTGAGCAAAGCATTTCACAGTGCTAAATAGGATGTTACTGCTAAACAGAGGGTAGTGTGAGAACTAAAACGGGTAAAGAACCAGTTGCAGAAGAGATTACGTCTTAGTGCCTACTACTAAGGAAGTTTACCAACAGTTTTCTCAAGACCTGGCTTTAAGACCGATCTTAAGAAAAATGATGTAATAAATACGGGAGGTTATGGGAAATACAAAGAGAATGTGAAGAAAAATTCTCAAACTAGAGGGAAAAATGAATATTAAAAAAACCCCCAGATGACTGAGAAGAGAAATGGCATGATAGAGAGAAAAAATCCTATCTTTGATGACCACCTTCTGCTAACTGCTGGCATCAACAGCAAGTGACAGAGATGGAGTAGTACTAAAGCACATGCTAAGTCCCAGGCGCTAACCTAACGTAGCTATTGCTGACCTCGGCACGACTGCATCAGAGCGTTAGTCTGAACTGATCCAACAGCCCAAACACAGCTCTCCTCACTCAAATCCCAGACAGAGGATTTCAGACCAGAAGGGCTGCGGAGATGCTTCCCTTCTGAGCGCAGAGAATATTTTATGTGGTTATCTTGGCAAAAAGAAGATTGAATAGTTTATGGTTACTAAATACATCAGGCTTGCAAATACCGTGGAGTGAGAAAAGCTATGCAAGATAATGGGGCAAGAACTAATGGTATAAACTGACCATTAATTTATTGGAGATACAAACAGAAAGAAGTGGCTTTCCAGTAGGAGATAGAGAAGGAAAGAGTTATAACTGGTTCAAAAGCGAGCCGGACAAGCTTACAAATGGGACACCAACAGAGTAACCTGAGAACAGATGGCAACCAGACTATGATCTGGCAGGTACCTTCTGCTCTTCTGTTTCTTTAAGAGCAGTTGTGGGGAAGAACGGGATTTCCTGCACTTTCTGCACAGGATTTTTTCCATCTCTGTTGACATAACTCCATTCCATAGCAACTAAGAAGCCGATGGCAGAACGACTTTAAAATGATGCAAGATGGATTCACTGTTAATTTTCCTTCCATTTCCACAGGAAAAACTACTTAAAGTGCTCACCAGAATCAACTTTTACCAGCATTTCTGCACTAAAAAGCCATAAGAAGCAGGATTGCATCCTGCTCCAAGCATCTCCCTCGCCCTCTCACGGTGGGTCCTGCCTCCTCCCAGCCACGCACGGGAACAGGCAGGATTGCTTTGGCAGAGAGCTCCATGACCTCACACCTCCCAACAGAGACCAGCATTCAGCAGCTCCACAATCTGAACACACATAATAAGAGGTCTCGCAGATATAGCTTATTTCTTTTCACGTTTACTCTTTTCAGCGATTCATTCTACTTGGTTTTATTAACTCTGCAAAACACTTCAGAGTTTCTTCTACAGGGAAACAAGGGGGGAAAAAAAGTCAATTTGAAATTCTTCCTTGGGCCACACATTATAAAACATGGATAAAAATGTTGCTATTTTATATTTAAACTTCTGCAGTGGTTATAAAACCATCTACATTAAATTGCTGCCAGCATATTTTTTGAAGAAAAGAAGAAGAGGGGAAAAAAAAAAAGGATTAAGGGAAATTCAAAACACTGTTCCTGGCAGTAATCTAACATGTTTTATCCAGCAACTTCACTCTTACATTCCCACACCATTATAACTGCCCTCCAACACTGGCCTCGTCCTACATTAACGCTTCCGTCGCAAGGACCCAGTGTAAAGGTTATTGCCTCAGTAACAGTATCGCTGTCACACAAAGAATCTCTTATCCCACAGCACATGACAGTTAACTCAGATGTTTATGTGAGACGGGACTCAATAGATCAATTCTGACCTGTTAAGTCCTCCTTTGTTGCTGCTTTGAGAATTTGGAGATTCCCGGCCCCCTTCAGAAGCAACTGTGTGAGGCTCTGCTGGTGCAGGGAGACAGGTCACCGGGCGCTTCTCAACACCACTCTAGCTGCAGCACAAGGAAATCATTTCCAACCTCAGTTAATCACTAAAGCAGGATTCTGCTCCACCATCTGTCTCCAGTACAGGCGATGATGTCTTTCAAACGGATCTATCGGTAATTTACTGTATTCTGGCCGTATTAGAAGCCCTCTGTAGATGTCTATAGGTTTGGTTGAGTTAGTGAGTTAAAGCGTATACACAGTGCACTGCTAGAAAGCAGAGTCGCTGCCTAAGTGAACTATAAAAAAATCAGTCCCAACAACAAAACCAGACTGGATATTTTCAGTCAGCAGCATGTGCAATGGAAAATAAGCCCTTGCTTTATCATTTGCAGGTGGCACTCTTAACAGAATTCAGTTCTTAGTCAGATTTGTTCAGAAAGAAACAATTTGTTCAGCTTCCTCACTCCACTGGTACGCCTACAAAGGTAGACAAAATCAAGGCTGACTTGAGAAATTAGAATAATCTCAAAGTAAGAGCTTAGAAACTGATAGCAATTCACTTGGGAACCAAGTGGAGATCCCATCTGTTAAGTCTTCAAATGAAAAACTATTTAAACAAAGATGGGATACTTTCAAAAAGCCAACCTAACCTCTCAAATTAGAAAAGGGCAGGTGCAAACTGCTTAATCTAGAAGGAATTGTGTAAGCCACCTTTTCCCTTGGGAATTAAAGAGAGCTTTCAAATACAAAATGATTAATAGCAACCTACTAACGTGACGAGGCGGAGCTGATCTGCAGGATTCCCAACTGCACTGAAGCCGATGGAGCACTTCTGAAATTCATTTAACTGAACAAATCTTTAAGGCTTGTTTTGGTTAAAGAGCATTATATCCCTCTCTGCTGATCCCTACGCTCACCTAGACATAGATAATTTCTTGAACTACAGAAGCCTGGTTATATCAATGGCATCTCCCACCTTTAGCTAGAGGAGATGAAAAATGGAAGTGTGATGAGCCAGTTAAATAGAGTGGTCAAGTGACATCTGACAGAGTACCAAATTCCTTCAGCACCTGAAACTCCTGAATTTCTCCACACAGCTCAACCAGATTCACTGCTGGATGATATGCTATATAATCCCTGACTAAAATGGAAGGCCAGAGATGTATTTCAACCTGCCAAGGTGCAGGATAGAATATAAAAAACAAAACAAAAAAATTTAAACCAGAAGCATTCTGAAGTTCCTCCGGTGTCAAACCCAAATTAGCAATTCTTCTGAACGCCTCTCCAAGCAAAAAGGAAGATAAAGCTTAAATAGGGGAGTGAACAACAATTTGCTGACACTTCACAAAACTGTTTTTAAATAGCGAGTCAACTTAATGTGAATAATCACTGGAAATATCCAAACTCATTATTTCACCTGAAGAAAATTACTCCCAAAAATCTTTACAGGTAAGGTTAACAGACTTGGCGTTTCACAAGATCCATAAAGGCCCTCTTCAGTCCATCTCTCACCTATCTGTTACCAAATAGGCTGCATGTCTACTGAGTGATTTCTGAGCCAACTGGCCTACCTCTGGGCAACGTGCTCCTCTCAAATCAGGTCAGGCTGTGCACGGCGCGCTGTGCCCTACGCTGCCGCATTCGTGTAAATGAAATCAGGGCATTAAAACACACACCAGTCTTCCTCTGCCAATGTTTCTAAGGACAACCCAAACTCATTGCAGCAGATGGCCAAAGGAAAGGACGCGTGTGCAACCTGAAATAACACAAGTAGGTCCTGGTTTAGGCATAACAGGATTGGACCTCTTTAAAAAGCAGGGCTTCAGTAAACTTAGGTTTAAAACACAAAGGCAGGACAGAGGGAGGACCAGCATTTTCCAGAGATCCTTTGAAACTAATTCAAGCACACTCTCTTCGGGGAGCAGGGGTGCCAAGGAGCCTGGCTTTGTCAGTTACTTCTCTCCATGTAGAACATTTGCCCATCATTTTTCAAAGTCCCTTAAACAGCCCAGCCACAGCAGAGGACACCGTTTGCTTCCTGAGCAGCTGCAGCACGACAGTGACAATCTGGAGAGGTCTGTTGAAGGCAAGACAACTCATCTGCTCCCCAAGTGGCTGAGAAAGAACAAGATAATGTGAAGCCCTACAGCCCTGTCTCCATCTCCCAGGAGCTTCTGCAGGCCCAAGGTGCTCAAGTAGAGAGTTATGCAGGTCCTCTAAACTGTCTGCCACATAGCAGTGACTGGATTATGCTTCTACCACGCTAACAACTCCAGTGTAGCAACAGAGTAATATTCCTGTGCAAGCCTCTGCTGAAAGAATACTTTAAGAAGATAGTTTCTAGATGAGGGACTTTAGCAAGACCAGGAAACTAACAAATGCACTCCCAGCCTTGAAAAAGCATCACTGTTCAGACTTAAGAGGTCTATATTAAGAACACCCTACTTCTCCCCATGCAGCCATAAATCCAGAATCCTATTTAAGTGGTCACTGGCAGCTGTAGATGAAACAAGGCTAGGAGCAAGAGACTGAAGTCTTCAAAACTGGGTGACTAATGTCTAACAAAGACAATATTTAGATACAAATGTAGATTAGGGATGGGGAAACTACTGCTCAAAATTATTTCAAATAATTGACCTTGTATTCCTCGCTCTCCTCAGCGGGTTTAGTTTCAACATTGCACAAGAACTCCTAACACAAAATAAAACTTGGTATCAGTTTTCTGCAGCTTCATACAATTTATACATTTTTCCAGAACAAATAAAAACGTGATGTGTTTTGTCACAGAAGATTTAATAGCTCCAAATCTGAACATTAATTGCCCTTGGCTTAAAGCTGGAAGGCAGTAAATTGTCCCCTGTATGTCAGAAATTGTTGACAAGATGGAGGCTGGGAAGAGCTTTCTTTTTGTTCTTAGCTTTACGGTATCTCTCTCGCTTCCAGTTACAGATTATGAGACTAGATAGCAAAAACATACTAATACTTTTACAAATGTTGGCATCAACAGTCAGTAATATTCAAATCCATAATGTACTCCCTAGAATTACGCAAGCTTTACACCACAGAGATCTTCAGGGCCAACAGAGTCATTAAGGCAAAGCTTTGGGGAAAGGATTTTATTAAAAGCTATCATGCTTCGCCACTTCACTTTCCACAGTTTCTAAAGAGATGAGATTAAAATTTCTGCAAAGAAACAGGGAAAGTGTCCTTATTTGCTGGTGTATGTTCCCTGCAGCAGTGAGGGATGATGGTACATCAGTCAGGAGATCCTTTTCCATCTTCAACTCTCTCACACTGCACAGGTTAACAGTATTTTATTTTTTTCATAAAGGGTAAGTTTAGGACACAAAGACCCACAACTCTACAAGAAAAAAACCCCACCTTTCTAGCTCAACATCAAATACAAAACCCAGTTCTTACCTGTACTGTCAGATCCAAGCCTACACACATGCTTAAGCAGCTAGAGAAGAGCAGCAGTCTGAGCACCGCAGTGTTTAGACTCGACGCTGTACAGCAGAGCTCATTCAACATTGAGGAAGCAACAAAAAAGGGTCCACTGACTTATCCAGTATCAGTTTCCCTTACTGACTGAAGGGGGAAGAGATCCCTCACGTGCAACCCGGACACATTACCCACTGGAATTTTCTTGTTCCCCTAGTGATCTGTCCTGGAGAAACAATTAAGCTCTTTCAGTGAGCTCAGGCTTCTTTCCTTCTGCAAGAAAGTATCAAAACTGAGAAGATTTTACAGCCAAACATGGATCTTCTCAAGTAAGGGGAATGCATCCTCAAAATCTGCAATCCCCACCCAATGCGTCTAGCAAGGAAAAGTAAAATGCATCACTATCAAAATGCCAAGAGGTGAAACATTTCATTTAGCTGTGTCTGTAAAAAGGCTACTGTTACACTCTCCCAAACTTTGTTTATATTTGAACCTTAATAAGACATGCTAAATATTTAGCAAAGGTGGATGTACATTTTTAAATAGGCAAATCTCACGCTATAGATTGCAAATCTAAATGCCTCTGATCTCTCCTTCAAAGGCTCAGAGGAATGAAAGACAATTCTAGCAGAACATACAGTACAGCAACCGCATCTTAAAACTGTTCTAAAGAGAGTATTTCCCAGGAGCCAGGCAGAACTTAATTCCTTTTACATATTTTACTGAATCCTTATTTTCAGAACAAAAGAAGGGTTTCGTTACAGGCTAAAAGAAAACACAACGGATACAATTGCTTTCCCTTTAAATAATGAAAAGCATCTTTTCCATTAAATTTAGAAGGCACAAGAATAACCCCAAATTTATGTAACAGATTAAATGTCTGGATTTTGATGAAACTCCTTCCTCGTTTCCTAGGATAAAGGACAAAGCTTTACACAAAGTTTTCCATTATTGGATGCACTCGGCACAGCTGTTTTGTAAGGTGCTGGTTTGCTTTGCTATATTGAATTAAACCATTCAGGAAATATATTAAAACTTCAGAAGATACAGATCACAAAACCTAAAAATGACCTGTATTTTTGCTGATAGATAATTTAAGTTCAGGAGAGTCTACAACAGAGGAAGAACCTAAGGGGGGGGGGGGGGTGGGGGAAGCCTGAGAATTCCAAAGCTTCTTACGTACGTGCTTATGGGGAGGAGAAAATAAAAAAGATTAAAAAATCATTACCTCTAAAGCAACCCTGCAAATAGAGATACAGGAAAAGGCAATAATGAAGCAGGCAAATGAGAGTATCCAGTAAATCAACACTTTGCACTGAAAGAATAACCAAACTTGCTTCTTGACATCTAGTCCCCCATCGAAAACAATTCTTCAAGTGTCTGAGAAGCACCAATTCAGAAACACACCCTGCCTTGCTCAACCCTTATTGTGAGAAATAGTTGGAAGCCTCTGGTAGCATTTAACATGACAAACAATAGTTAGATGCGCTAATTAAAGTGAAGTGCTGGCGAAGCAATAACCCTGTCAGAGCAAACCAAAGGTGTGCTCAGCGTACCTTGGTGGCTATTATTGCAACCCACCAGCAGAAGTTAAAAACAACAGCATTTTGAGCTACCTCCTAACTTAAGCTTTTTTCCTTGCAGTTGACAGATCTACAGACCTCAAAAGAAGAAAAAGTGATCGTTGTGATAACAATATAAATGTTCTTCTGTTAAAATTCACACTGAATCAATGCTCAAATATGATTCTTACAGAGAAACTATGATGTTTGTTATTCCACTGCTAATTAAAGAAACAAGACAAAAAGTCTCATACCTGGAAACCTTCACGCCTTTTTTTTTTTTTTGAGCCCTGCATCCTAAAATATTTCCCTTTGAAAAAACTCTTTTATCCCGCTCTTCTCCATAGCTTAAATTTTCCTCATCCTAGCTTGATTTATCCCGCTGCATCCTACTGCCTTCTGCAGAAAACGTCTGTACGTGTCAGGGGTACTGACACCACTCATATTTATAATTTGAGAAGCGCTTTGGGGAACAGGACATGACAAAGTTAAGATTCTTCAAAGTGCTGCTCAATCGATTCACCACACTGGCTCAGTTACAGTCCTCCACACACTATAAGCATTCATTTAAAGAAAAGATTTTCCTTCAGAATTAGACCACAACCACCGACATTCCAGCCAAAGCAGCTTTCATCAGATCATTACTTATATTAAGAAGGATTTAGTGCCAAATCAGGCCTCTTCCTAACATGACAGGGAGTTCCCCCAAGCAGTGGTATAAAGAATCCCTTCTTCCCACACCATTCTATTATTTTGTTAAGAATGAAATACAGTATTTAGTACTGATACTTGCATACCAGACGCTGATAGTATAAATAAACAGACATAGTCAAAGCATTACTGCTCTACAAACTGCTGAGCAAGCAATAAAGGAAATTAATTACATACCAAAGTAAAATAGCAGCAAGAAAGTAGCAAAATGCTCCAGGAAATACTCTGTATTTCTCATTTTTTCTTGAATTATACTTCACAAAAAGAACTCAACACATTTTCAGGCAATCCTTTTAAAACTAGAAACAATAAAAAAAAAAAAAAAAACAAACCACAACTCCATTCCTGATCTCCCTGCTGAGGTTGGGGGCCTAGCACATCAAACACTGGAACGTGTTCACAAAAAGCAGCTTTGACAATGCTACCTTTGGGAACTGACAGTAAACAACTGCTTTTTAAATTGTTTTACATCAATATACGCATCCTCTCCAAAACAAACATTTACCCAGCCATTTGAAGAGACATTAGTGCCACGGAGCAGCCCTACAAAGCCTCAGCCGTTGCAAAAAGGCCTTTGCAGTCAGCACGTTAATCCTCCTGGCAAGCACCATTTACTCTCCACTCTCAACAGCAAATCAGAATTAAAAAACAAAACAAAACAAAAACAACACACCAAAAAAACACTCCTGAAAGGAAGAGAAATGTCTTTTCTATGTGTTTGCTTGTACTCACAGCCATGGTAAGATGCTGGGGATCCTCCAGACTTTCCATATTCTTGCTCAGAGTAGCTGGTGGATAGGTTTGGCTGACTGGAGCCTCGGCCGAAGGTGATCTGATTGCTACCCACTCCAGTGGCCACCTGAGCCATTCGTTCTTTGGTCTTCAGGGCTTGGGCCCTCTCTGTCTTGAGTCGCTCATCATCCTTCAGAAGGGACACTAACTGCTTGGATTTCTCCCTCACATTGATGCCCTGGTCTTTACCGTCTCGATCGATATACTGAAAATCTTTCAATGTCTGGATAGCAAAAATATTCTCTTTACACTGCTGCGCAACTCTCTCAGAACCAGTTTTAATCAGGTAATCTAACAGAGTTAGGGCCTTGTAGACATGTCGCCAGTTCTTGCCATGGTCATTCAGTCGTTTCCAGATCATGCTCATAATTTCAGAAAAGGCCACAACATTGTAAGTCAGATCTGCTATTTCAGTCATTAATGAACTGGAAGGACCCCAGGGGTCATTAGAAGTTGCTTCTCGAACTTTTATTTCGGCCTCTGAATAATTGTTCACAATGTTCTTCATCTGCCGTCTAATAGACGAAGTCGTCATTTTTACTTCCCTTTTTAACAAGACAGATTCCAGAACACAAACAAAAAAGGGCTATATTTGCTCTTCTATGAACGTTTCTGAACTGCAACGGCTCCGTATCAGTGGCTTACTTGTAACACGTTCCACTACAATCATTTCCTCTCTTCAACAGAATGACACGAGAAAATGAAAATCATGACCTGAGTAAGGAAAGAAAACAAAGCACGTTAGTTGTGTCTTTAATTATTTCTATTCCTACATGGAAAGCAATCTGCATATACTTTAGAGACATCTTCCTAGAGTCCACTGGTGAATTTTCTCCCTGAATTTCTTCAGGGCATCTGATTTGAAAAACAACTTGCTCTTCTTATAAGTGATACTAAACACTGAAGATTAAAAACCTGAGCTGACGAGTAAGACAGAGGATATAAGACATGGATATAAGAGGACATCCATGCTGATATTTGTTGATGCAAATGCAAAATTTTATTAACAAAACAGAAACAGAAGTCCACAAAATGACTCACGGCTTCAGTTTCCAACAAGGTAAACCCCACAGAGAATTGAGTGACAGAAATGACAGCTCAGGTAAGCTTAAAGCGCGCTCAGTTTCAGTGCAGGGATCCTGAATAGTGCCCTGTGTTTTGTTGAGGCCCAGAGAAGAGAACTGAGCACCACAACACCACACTCCAACTCAAGGTGACCTTTAATGTTAAGCAGATTAGAGAGCAATTTATTTAATTTTTTTTCCAAATGCACTTACTTTGTACATTTGACAACACGCACCAGACCCACGGTTTCTGCTCTGTGTGTCCTGCACACAGCACAGCAGTATTTTTAATTACACGACAATGGAATTGTAAAACCAAAATGATTGGCAAGAAAACAGAAGATGCTCCAGAGCTGAAAAGCTGTTTCAGTTATTTATTTAAGGTCACTGTTTTAAGTAAGGTCTATTATGCTTTAGAAGACATTTCCTGAGTAAACTGGCAATTTTGCTATTACATTAACACAGAACAGTCTTTGATATTCAACAGTTGCATGAACACCAACCACAGATTCCTTGACAGAACTTGCCACGTTTAATAGAGGTTGCAAATTCAGGATGTCTTTGAATAACATTTCTCCAAATACTCCAAAGAAGCAACAGTATCATTTAGAAAAGACAGCAGAGAGAAGTAAAGATTTCAAGCCTAACATTGTTACCATTCTTCAAATTTCTACAGTGCCATTTCCAACGAAAGCAGCATGAAGCCTCAACTTGGACAACACACAGCTCTATAAATACCTTCTCAGCACAAAGGCATAAACCCTTCCTAGAAAACCATTCTGGACAAGTTAAACTACCACAGAAGAAGTCCAATGAGTTACTGTAATTTTATTTTATTCCACTGAAGTTAATTTTTGACAGAATGAAAAATAAATAAATAAAATTACGGCACCATGGAAAATTAAATGAGATCAACACTCAACTTTAGGTAATCTCCATCACCCTGGTGTTCTCTCCCCAGTATTTAAACCCACTTGTAGAAGAATGCCAGTCTGCTGGCAGAGGACTAGTAGCCAAAGGAATTAAACACCTTCTCATGGAGCATTTACAGGTTTGTGCATTATAAACCCAGAATGTGAAAAGGCTGATTGTCTATAAACATTCCCACATGCTCCTGACTGCTGCCTCACCCCAGAAGTTGACATGCAAATCTGCTGGCTCACCTCCCCTTGTGGTCACTCTCTAATGCACTGCTCTCAAAAGCTGAGGAATCGATAAAGAATAAAATAAACAAAAATTAGCACATCCGCCCAACACAGTCGTCATCCTCTCCCCCCTTTATTTAGCCTAAACCATTTCTTTCTGGCAGTAGCAGATAAAGCCAAGTTCACAGACAAAGCTGAAACGAGTTATCCAAGAAGGTGGCAGCATCTGGCAGAAAGATGGTCACAAAGAACTAGGAGCAGGCTGCAGGCAGGAACTTCTTTAGGTGGTAAAACTAGAGCCAGCAGAAGATGCAAGTGCCAGCCTGATCACGAATGTGACCACATTGATTATAAGAATCCCAGAGCAGAAGAGCACAACCAGCCCACACTGAGCTCTTCTGAGCTTGTCACCAAAATGCAGTATATAACATGAAAAATCAAACCCATGAGAACTATGAAAGCTCCTAAACCAGTTAGGTAGAAAGTCCACCAAGCCCAACATTGTCAGACACAAGTCATCACATCGAGTATAAGAAAAGAACATATATATTCTCTTGCCTTATATTATCAGCAGCTTAGGCATCTTAGATGCAGCCTGTGGTGGAAGCTCTACAGCCACCAACGGGGACACTGTGACTCGAACAACCCCTTTTTGGAAGCCACTTTGAAGCCATTTCAGGCTCAGCAAGGACACAATCGTGGTACAGTGACCACGCTACATGAACAAGTACTCCAGCTTATTTTAAACTTGGACTTTTATGCCCCAAGCTGTAGACACAGGACATACTTTTTATGAAAGAACAAGTCCCCTTCGGCTTATGTCACTCATGGTTTTATAGAAATTGGCCATATCCTTCCGAACCGAGGATCTCCAGAAACTCAGTCCTGCTATTTAGAAGCTGCTCCAGATCTCCAATCATCCCTGATGTCTTTCCATGCAGCTGTTACACTTCCATTTCTTGAGATACACGCACTTCTAAGCGCTCGACATTTCAGTTTTGGCAGTAACAAAAGTTGCTATCACACCGTAGTCGTTTAGTGGTTAGGATTCCCCAGTCTTTATCAAATACTTTCTAAAAGTCTTTTTGCCTTTTGGTAGTTGTGCCTCTACTCATGCACAAGAAACCACGGTCATTTCTGCTCCCTATGGCAATGTGTTGAGGCTATTTCATCTGCCCTTCTATCACTCAGCAGTTCTTAACCTTTTTCCCTTCCTTTCCAATCAAAATTCATTTTAAAATTGCCTGATTTGGTTCAATTTGGCTACCTTACCATTTAGAAACAATCCAGAAAAGGGAGTATTTGCAAGAGTGCTGATCTCCGGCAGGACACTTCACTAGGAACAGCCCTTCACTGTGAGAACCAAACATTTATTCCTAACCCCGTTTCCTGCCTTTTAACCTGCTGTAAATCTATGAAAAACATTCTTATCTTATGAGAATTTTGTTTCTTTAAAGGCCAGGGATGAGAGGCCTTACTAAAATGTTTTAAAAGTACACTATACAAGCAAAATGCCTCACCTACGTGTACCTCCCCAACTGGAGACAGAAGTTTGGTTTATTACTTGGAACAACTTTACAAGCTTTTGAAAATAATCGTTTTAATACCGCACGTGATATTTGGGAAGGTAGATTTTACAATACACAGGAACACCTACTAGTCCTAAGAAACACCAACTTTTGCCAGTGAAATAAAATACCTGAAGAATTAATCATAATCCCAACATAAGCAGGCACACGGATGATCAGGGTGCAATTTCACACGCCAGCCCAAGCTAACTGTAAACCAGCAGCAAATCCAGTGGCCTCCCACCCCTCCAACCACTTCCCTTTTCTCGCTCTTGCATCAAATCTGGCAATTGCACAACAGCACAGGAAAACTGAGCAACTTAAGGCCTCCTAGAAAATTAGTTTTTCATCAGTGCCTTTGGTTTCTGTCACACTGGTGAGATGACCGGGCTGCACTGCAATGTGGTCACAGACCCTGCTGCAAGGGAGACTGTGAGAAGAGTGACAACACCCCAGCCCTGGCCTCATATCGATTAAACATAAAAGCTGTCAACTTCTAAAAAATAGCACCTTGAAAGCGAAGAGCCTTCTGTCCTGCCCAACTACACCACATGCAGCAGGAACCCCAGGAGCACATGAGCTTGGAGTACTGTCATATGTGTTCAGGAGGACCTATTTATGGCAGCCCCATTCCCCAAACTGGAAGCTTTGCTTCTGAAGAAGGTTGCTAGCAGAGAGCAAGTCTGGAGTAGTCCTTTGAAAAAACAAATGTAGAGCAAATATTTCAAGACTAAGTAAAATGAGCATTTTTCACTCTACCAGAAAATTAGTTTTCATTTGTTATTCTGTAATGACTTGAAAGCCATCAATCCATTAATGCTGATATGTTTCTTTACCTTCCTATCTTTGATTCGAGAAAACAAAGGCATTTCATGAGAATCACATTATGTCTTTCCATCATCAAAAGGAAAAAAAAAGTTTACTAATCCTATTATACTTTTAACCCACTAAACTTCACTTTCCTCTATTCAAAATGCAAAGGATGACTGGAGCAGAGCGATGATGGACTTTTTATATCCTTCCCCAAATGCAGTGGTACCAATATTCCAGAAAACTATTCTAGCAGTAGCAGTAACCCCCTGTATGCCTTTCAGTATCTGCTTTACCAGCTCTCTGCTTCCACACCATGCAAAGAAAGCATTTCGCTTGATTATTACAAGTCTTGGAGCACCTTAGCAGCCTAGCACACGATTAAAGAGATCAAAAGCCAAATATCTCTACTGCATGAAAGCAAGAAACTGTTTTCAATGCACGATCAAATACTTATATAGAAAGTTGAGATTATTCTTCCAGAGACCTCAGTGAATTAACCTCTCACAACAAATCACAAGGCAGTACAATGCACTTGCAACTTCAGCAAAAATCTGAGTTTGCATTTTTAACAGTACACTTGCAAAGAGAGCAGAAAGTAAGACTAGCTGATTAAAGCTGCTCTTCCTGGCTAACAACAGGAAAAAGGCTATCGGCTTGAACAGATTTCTTTGAAACATTAAATAGAGAGGGGAAGAGGGAGTTGTTAGTCTTGTTCAGTTTAGATCATGCTTCCTCATTTTCTCTTCCTTGGTCCCAACAAGCCATTTTCTCTGCTTTAGAAAGTAGCTTGGCATCTTTAAATAGATAGAAATGGAAACGGAGAACTCTGCAGGCAAGCTGGTGATGTTCACCTGTGCTCTCAAGTGTAACCTGGAGGGGAATGCCCCGTTTCCTTCTTCCTATTCCAATAGTTTGATTACACAAATAATCCTGCTGAATTCTCGTGGTGCTTTCCTAGATAATATGTGCAGACAGAAGGAAATTCTTGACTGAATTTCTCAACAGCTCTGTCTCACAAGAGGTTAAATTCTGTAAATCAAAATCTACACAAGGAAACCATCTTTAATTTGCTAAGACTAACACAGAAATGAGGCCAAGCCACAAAGTCCTTAATAAACTTGGTTCAAAGAAACAGCCTCACAAATCCATCTATATAGAGGCTTTCAGCAGAATCCATTCAGATCTCTGGAATGCAAAACTCAAACCAGGGTTTGTCTGCACTGATAAAATGCCCTTCATATCCAACCTGAAGGTAAATATACGCATAGTCCAGCTAAGTATGGACTGGAAACATATGAAAAGCCTTTCATATCAAGTGGGCAATAAAAAGGGTAAAAATGAACATTACACAAACTCATCAGAAATTTGCAAAGCACTTGAACAGTTTTATAGACAACACACATAAATTAAGACATCTGACATGCATAAAAAGTGAATTTTTGAAAATGGCTATTGATTCAGTCATTCTGTGATTTCGAGGCTGTCTCTACAGACATTTTATTCACCATAAAAATATCCCCCCTCTCATGAAATACATGGAAAGATAACTACAAGTTTTCTCCCAAAAATTCATACCGCAATTGCAAAGATTCTTCTGACCTTTGTTAGAAAATACACTCAAACAGCTCACGCAGGTTCCCTCACTCAGTTCCCAGGACAATCCTCAACAGCTCTGCTGGCAACTGAGGGACCAATACCAGTCCACTGCAATACTGGGAGCACAGGTGGGCTACTGCAGGCCAGCCAGGCTGCTAAGCAGCTCTGTATTAGGACAGCACATCCTTGGAACGCAGGGATATTTGCATCTCACTATCATTTCAAAGGAAACTAAATGGAATGTAAAGACTTAAAGAACCACCAAGAGACTCTCCTACCCAAGATGTGCTGAAGGAGCTGCTGTGAGAAGTTCGAACATGTCACAAAATCCAAGCGTGTGCCTTACCTCTGAGGTGTGAACACACACAAATATCTAAAGATCTGCTCTCCTTCCTACCAGGGTGGAAGGATAGAGTCAGGCAATCCTCAGAGACCTCTATTCCAGGATAAATCAGAGAACCCAGGCCGCCCCACAGAGCACTTCTTGCCAGTCTGCAAAGCATCAGGATAAGGGGAAAGCATTGCCAGATGCTGACTAATGAAGAAGTTCCCCCAGAGAGACAGACACTGACACCACACCTGCACAGAGCAAAAAGCACACGCTCAAACACAACCCCAAGCCTAAGTCAGCTTCCATTTATGGCAAAGAGAAAGGATTCCCATTGCCTGACACTAAATTCACATCCCAGTTTTCATTATGTGTACAAATCCAAACCCACTTTGCTTTTACAAAGTCGCCTTTTCCACAAGCAAGAACCAGAAATCTTTTACAAAAAAAAAAAAAACAGAGGACAAGCCTTTGTTTAAAATTTAGGAATATAATAATTCGGAAAGAAAAAAAAAATACAGCAAAGACATTTTGCTTATACTGGATCCCACAGCGCTAGAGAAATTTCTCTAACTCAGTTAATTCTCTTTACTCCCCCCCCCCAATTCATAAATAACTCTTACAGAACGACTAGATGACCAGAGGGTATCATTACACTGCTGAGGGTATAATATCCTACTGCAGTACAAACATTGCTCCCAAAACCAAACAGGAAGAGGGGCAACTGTACATTGTGGTCGCTTGGAGAAGAGGACTAAGAGAAGCAAAGAAGCTTGGCACTATAAATAAAAGCCAACAAGTAGCACACTTATTAGCTCTCTTTTGCTATTGTACGGCAGAGAAAACAGCAATTCATGTGAATAAAAAAGTAAAATGAAGACAGTGAAATTACTATCAATGCCCTTCCTCAACCTTCAAAATTATTTAGGAAATGAGCTGCAAATACAGATTGGCAAATGGTTTGAAGAACAGGGTTAACTCCATAAGAAAGGTTTAATTTCCATTTTTCACAGCTTAAATGCCTGTCTTCTTCAGAGTAATTTCTGAGAAGAGGAAATGGTTCAAAATTAAAAGTTTTGGAAGCTTTCCACTCCCTTTTACAAATGAGAGAACAAGGTCAGCTTTCACAGACAGCAGGTGGCCAAATTATTTCTTTATTTAAAGAGTTAATGCTGAGAAATAATTCTCCTTCTAATTTATGCATATTCATGAATCCCAAGGTTAGATTCTACACCGATTTTTACAGTCACGCCTCAGACTCGCAGAGAAAAACTAACTCCAAGCTTGAAATAACCATTTAGCCACAAAATGGATTTAAGTTCACACAAGTTTCTCTAGAACACCTTTTCTTAATACTCGCCTACTTAAATTTCCAGGGCAGTATTTGAGCTCAATGGAGAGCTGATCTCATTACTCAGAGTCTATAGAAAGGAGCAGAAATCTAACTTCCATCTCTCAGCCGAGAACACAGCAGAGCTACCTGGCCACTGCCCTTTGAGACCTGCCAAGCCAGAGCTGCCAGTGCTTTGACACTGGCAGTTATTTTTGACTTTGCAGCCAGAATTATTGACAGTGGGGGAAGCAGCTGTAAATATGCTCCTAAGTGCTGGGAAAGGGGACGCAGCCTCTGAAAGAGCCACGCAGATTGCTGTAAACGATCCAAATCCGACCTACACTGGAGATCTAATTTTAGGATTACAAGCTTTGACATCTCTTTAAAAATAACACATTCCTCCTTCTCTGGCTGGGTCAAGTGTCATCAACAGTACTACCTGCATTCTACACAGATCTCAGTTTATTTTTCACTGGTAATACAGCAAGTACCGGGTGTGTAATGAGTAACAGAATATTGCAGAATTACAAAACAGCATAAGGTCAGGCCATTACGCACTGAACCAGAAATTCTAAATGCAAATTAATCCAACACAGCAGTGAAAATACCCACCCAAACTCTCAGAAGGAATTTGTTCTCTGGGGATTACCTACTTGAATAAAAGCACTTCATCTTTTCCCTTCACAAATAGAGTAGGAAAAGAAAAATAAGAATCACTCAATGCATGTCTTAACAAAAAGGTAATGGTCTGAAATAAATTCAGGTTACCAATCATATCTGAGTAGCATTTTCAGCTCTATTAAAGACAGCTGGAGACATTTCCCTTCTTCTGTATTTTCCTTTTGGAAGGGAGGAAGGTATTTGATACTCTTGCCAGAAGATGTGTCTTGGAATCTATTACTAATTTGAAAAATCCAGCCTTGTCACTTAGGCTGCTTACTGGGTGACAGGCACTTGCCAAAGGGAAACCATTATATCTCTTCTCCCAACGGCTCAGAGCTCCAATACATCAGCTTGAACACAGGAGGAAGTGCAAATAATACAACTTAAAAGCTTGCAAGACCACAAAATGTTGGCTACACTCTTTAAGTCACAGTGCTTTCCTACACAATCACAATTTTTAAAACTCTAAGCTGACAAGAACTCCTTTAGTCCCAAACTTCTGGGCTCATGTATCAGACTTGGTATTTTGGGAAGGTACCTGTTCTTTACAATTACCCAATGATTTCATTAACTAAATGCAGTTTGCACTTTATTATTATGAAGCAGATGTCACCATGTGCAGCTTCTCCTATCCACCTACACACCGCAGATGGGAAACCACATTAATCAATTCAGTAGGCCAAAGGCAACTGCTCATCATGACAAGGATTACAGGAAAGACCAAAAAAACCCCAAAACCAACCCCCCAAAAACTACAAAAAACACAACACCAAAACAAAAACCCACTACCAGAACAGTTGAACTCTCCATGTTACTACTAATAGAAGCTGAGAGACTAATTAATACCTTTATGACATGAATTTCTAACGAAAAGGATTGTTCAAGGAACAGTTCCAGATCTGCAAAGCCTTATCTGTCCATACATCCAAAACACTAGTGTTTTTTCCAGTTTAATCTGTTAATTGGTTGCAAGCACAGACTACAAGCCTGTAAAGAAAGTAGAGACTGATTTAATAGCCTACCTACATTCATCGATGCCCATTCATGGCATAAAACTTCAGGTGCCATTCCTCACAGCCACCATACTTGAAAAGTCAACACATGGTCTTAATTCAACTATCATAACTGGTAACAATAAACATGTTACTTTAATCCTCAGAAATTAAGCTACATGCAGTTGTATGTAAAAATATATACTAAAAAAAAAAATATATATATATATCCTAAAATCCTCTATGCACCTCACTGGAGGAATGTTTTGGCCAAATCCCAGGGGTTTACAGTAGGCTTTACTGTTGGGGAGTGAGGCTCAGAGAGGAACTGAGGATGGGGCTTCACCTTACACATTATTCTCAGCTGGCTGAGGGCTGCTAAAGAAGGCAGCATTCTGCTCCTACCTGCTCTGTGTTCTGCTCTACCTGCTCTGCCATCACAGACCAGATCTTGAGATAGAAATGGTTCAGTGAGCTGATCTGACAAACTGAAGTAGGTGAGGAGGAGATGGATAGCTGGGGTTTCTGACAGATCAGGTCACCAAACCAATTAATCCCAAGGTCACGCTCATTACTTTACAGTACACCACAAAGAAGGGAAGTAACATTGATTTCAACATCAATCTACAGTTACATTTCACAAAGAAAAATGTAAAGCTGCACCTTGGAAGCTCAAATTGGTGGTCAAGTTAAAAGTAATGGTTTAGATTTGGGGTTTGCTTTCAGTAGGTAAAATTGCAAGAATTGCAAAAAGTGAATTTTCTGGGAAATCACCTTTTACTGCCTAGCTGTTACTAACAACAACACATTCATACTGCTTCATGCTGAAGGCAGCCACAGAAAATAAGGAAATTTGGTCCTCTACTCTTGAATATTGGCTAACATCTTAAAATCTTAAAAAGGCCCCACCCTTTTTTACACACTGATTTTAGCTATCTATCCTGAAACACTTGCTGCTCATCTTTCCCTCCTCTATACCTTTATCTTTTCATACTGCACAAGCCACACAGCTTCCAAAATCTTTTCTGAACAACCCTAGCTGTTCTCCCTCTTCCTAACTGAGCTGCCTAACATACCTGGCATCACCATCTCAGCAGGAAAAGCAATTTCATCCAAAAAAAGCATTGCCAGGCAGAAAGTATGTGCAGCCAGAAGAGAGGATCCAGCAAACCTACTGTCAGCAGCCTGGATTTAGACCGGGTTACACTTACCATGAACCAGCACTCAAAAATACTGCTGGTCCCTCTGGTCTGCTTCCGTGTGCCCCAATTCCTGATTTTGAGCTATACTCTTAAATTCAGCTTTGATGGAAGTGAATCACTAAAAGAGACACACCCCATACCCTAATCAATCAGCATACACACAAAAAACAAAACCAAAAAACACCACAAAATCTGGCTTGAAGATGCCAGTGAATCCTACATTTCCCATGCAGATATACAGAGAGTTTCAGCTGTCATTGTAACAGTTCCTCGAGCTTTCTGAATCCATCCTTCAGCAGCAATATTCTACCTACTCTCTCTTCTATTCTGGATATTTAGACGGAAAATTATTTGAGTGGGAGTTAGCTTGCTCTTCTCAAAAGAGGATGACAAAGACTTGTTACTCAAAAGCATCTGTGCCTGTTCCATTGTTAAAGGTCATTTTCTTCCAGAGATGTTATGTACCCTCTTAGCTTTGATGTTCTGCAATCAGCAACTCTACACAAGGCCTCAGCCCTCCAAACACCCTGCAAGGAGTCCACATGTAGAAGAGACTATCTACCATGTGTAACACAAAACTCAAGCCTCTGGTATTTCTGAAGCAGCTGATTATAGCTTGGGATACTTAAAAAAATGCAAGTAAATCCCCTGTGTAGCACTACTACTATTGGTACCTCCCACAGCTGCCTGATATCCCTGCACTGCTGATTATTCTTTTAACCACTGTTTTAATACAAGTCATTAAAAACATTCACTCTCTTTAGATTCATAAACAGAACAAGAAAGCGACTTCAACCTCCCCCACTCCATTTTCTAATTTTTTTTCCCCCCCAAGAGTATTCCATCTAGTCCAAATGCACAGAAGAGATTCTAGCCCATTAACATCCATCAGCTAACAGAAGGGTAATGAATTCATCGATACTGCTAAAACGCCTGGGTACAGCATGATGCTGAATCATTTCATAACTACATTTGCAGCAAGAAAGAGCTCAAACAACCCACCTTACACTGTCAGCGACCACCTTCCTGAAGGAAGAATAACAAATGCATCAAGATCACCCTCAATTTTGTTCACACTCTTGACCAGCATTTCGATGCCAATCAAATCCCATCTATTGTTGCTCCCCTCTCAACATCAGCTTCCTTTGCCAAACCACCTGCACACTTGCAAGCAGCTTTCATTGCTCATTTTTCTGCCAACGACACAAAGACCCGGCTTTTCCTACTTGTTATGGTCCAGGTCAAATATGTTAAGTCTTAAATTGAGTTTTCAATTTGAAAAAACAAAACAAAACAAAACAAACAGAATAAGTAACAATCAAAAGCTCCCCACACATTGCTCCCTCAACAGCAGGCTACTGCCACTGGTCTGGTGCCAGAGACTTGGCTTTTTCTCTGTTGTCTATTTACAAAGCTATAGAGGGACCACCTTCTTCCTCCAGCAAGACGTTTTCCTAACAGTGAGAAGTGCTAAACATAAGAAAAGCTGAACACTACCAAAAAAATCAGGCAGTCTTAAAAGAAAATATATTATGAACTAAGATGAAAGTGTAGCTACCAAAAATGCCCACACCTATGGCTGCAGCTACAAGCAGAGTGTCCTGGGGAGAAAGCAAAGGGAAGAAGCTTTATTGTGAAGTACAATAGTACTAAATTACTTGTATTGAAAGGAAAATGTATTTATTCTTTAAAGAATAAAAATAATAATTAAAAAAATCAGACTTATTAGTAAAAAGAATTAAAATGATCTTGCAGATTAGAGACTACTCTGCTTGTTTTGCCTTGTTGGGGTAGGCCAGGTCTGGTCGTCTCCGCTTCCCTGCAGGTTTTAAAACGATAGTAAGTACCTTGCCCTGCTGTTTACACTTTCAGTTATAATGGTACCTGCTCTAACGAGGTCCAAGAATAAAAAGGGTTTTGTTAAGGTAGCCCTTCTAAAGACAAGCACAAGGAATTCAACTCTCAATAGCTCAGCTTCCTTAATACAGATAATGTCTCAGAATACATACACTTACACATGTGTCTACATATCCTTAACTCCCACGGCTTAATTCAATTAATACTATTAAATCTTTAATGCTTCGCTTCAAAGGCTTTTTTTAATTTTTAATAGCTCTCATAGGTTAGCACGAATGTTTTAAGTCTTTTTACTGTATTTTAAATAAACTATTTTCTTTCCACTTTGATGTTCGCCTTTCTGACAACCCTAAACTCTGTGAAGCTGCTGGAACTTTGTTTTCTGTGAAATGATGACATTACAAACTCAAAAAAGATATGTTAATCACTGAGCTGTAATCAGGGATATTTTTTTTTTCTCCCTTCTCACCTGCCCTCTGGGCTGGGAGTTGGCAATAGAACCGCTTTAATCAAAACAATGTAGAAACCCATGAGGAGAGAGGATGCAACGGGGAGGGAGAGGGCTCTTATTTGCATCTGTTTAGCATGTAAGCAGCAGGCTGGGCTTAATTCTCTTTTACTCTGGTTTCCCATGAAAGGAGAGAATGCAAAAGCCACCATATTTTGTTAAAATAGGAGTTTGGACAAAAGACTAGTTGAGGTTGATGGAAGCACAAGCCTTGTGGCATCTCAAAGACACACTTGTTTCACAGGTTTGTGTTTTTCGCTGTAAAGCTTTGTCTGTACAGGTGACACTGCAATTACAGATGTGGGCAGCTAAAGCTCTGCTCTACATATATATATACACACACACACACACAGGGCTCTGTATATATGTACACAGATACCTGTAATTTACCTGTTCTGCTACTAGTAAAAGTTCTACTGTAGGCACCTTGTGCCAATACCAAGGCAACTCACACCAGGGCATTTCTCCTCTTCTCTTACTCTCAGTACCTCAGGACCTCTACGCCCCTTCCACCGCTCAGTTTCCAAGCTTTGAATTTGTGAGACAGAAGAGACAAAGTTCTGATAGTATATTTCAGACCTTTCTATAAAGCATAAACCAAGGGGAAAAAAAAAAGAAAAAAACAAGCATATTTTCCTCCTCCTTTAAAAGTTTATTTTTCTTCTGAATAAAAAAAAATAAAGCCTTTCTTAAAATAAAACTCAAAATCAGCATTTCCAGGGACAGGAAAAGGCACTATAGCGTTATGTACACTATCTAAGCTGACCAAATAATAAAAAAAAAATAATAAAAAAAATTTTAAAGTCTGTCTCAAGGCCCAAACACGTAGCAAAAATACTTCTGCATTCAGGATGTTCAAACATGTTTCTTGCATTTACACCTAGAAAGTTACAGTGCTAAAAACTGATGTGCCGTGGTCAGCGCCAACTAAATCAATGACCAGTCCCAGACCAGCAGATCCCTCTCACATTTAAGTGAAGTATGTGCTTACATACTTTGCTTGATCTAGACCATAAACCACAGGTCAGAAAGCCCCTCACCAGGCATATTAAAGCCAGTATGATGAAGACAGCCTAGGAAACTATCCTGCTGTTCATCACCTCTTCAGTATTTCATGAAGAGAGCTCCCCAATATTGCATACCTCCAGTTATTGAACAAGTTCTGTCTTTTAAAGCCGATGTAAATACTCTCTCGAGGTATCCTATGTTCATATTGTCGTGAAATTAAATATACACAGATGCTATTAGCTGACAGAAACCAAAACGTCAATTATATTACTCGGTGTGCTTAAACCAGCAGGGTAGGCAAAAGGAGATTATTCACTAGGTAGTCAAATGTAAAAAAAAAAAAAAAAAAAGCCAGACATTTCAGTCTGTGTCACTGTTTCACAAAGGGGTCAGCGATTTGTAAATTTTAAATGCAATACTTAAGCAGTTTTGCAGACTGAAAAAAAAACCCCTCACATCCTTTGATGATAGATTTCAATGCTTCTCTGCAATAAACCAGTTTAAAAGTGATTCTGCTGCCACACAAGTTTTTTTACTTGAGTTTCTCTAAAACTTACACGAGTTCTGAAAGCCAAGTAAAACCCATCATAAACATTCCTTTAGTTTTATTTCCTTGTTAAATCTTCCCAAGAGTACCAGTAAACATATAAACGCAGATATCTTTCAGAGGAGTCACCCAGGTATCAATCTTTTAAAATCTTCAGAAAGTATTTTCAGCTTTGCTGAAAAAGTATAAAAACCATAGGCTGCATAATTATAGTCTGGTGCACCGAGTCTTCCTGTTCTTCTGAGTAGCACATAGAAATTTCTGCTTTAAAAATATACAGAAGAAAACTGTAGATTCTCAAAAGTTACAATTACAACGTTAAATATTGATTTCTGATCTGCATTTGCATACTTCTAAGAAAAGCACTTGCTGTCAGCTACGCTATTTATCTGAAAACATTCCAACAGAGGCATTATCTTTACTTTCTGAGAAACCCTCTCCTACATTGGTAGGCAAAGTTTAACTTAATGAACTCTGCTCAACAACAGCAGCAAATAAATAGTAACGCTTCTCAGCAGTAATAAGCCTTCCAAGCCCTTAAAAAATAAACCCAAAAAAATAAAAGTTGCTGCAAGAAGCAATCATAAAACCATCCATAAGCCACTATGGGCTCATAAGACAAATATTTCATTAGGTAACACAACAGAGACGAGTCTTATGCTCTCAAATGGTTGTTATAGAATGAGGTTTTGATCAAATGATGAAATATCTGGACAGGGGCATTTGAAAGATTCGCCAGATCTTCCCTGGATCAGAAAACCACCTGTAACACACCACTCCGATCTCTCTCCAAACAGACGTTGCCAGTCACATTCCAGCAATGTCACAAAATGGCAGAGTGTTCCACTGATTAATTAAAACCACTAAAGTTCTGTTTATCAACTAATAATTGAAGCGCTTTCCTTTATATATATCATGCGACAGAGTACATTCTGCTTGACCATCCATCAGAGAACAGACAGGAGCGTTAAAAATAGTTCTATTTAGAACTAAAGGTTAAGGATTAATTAACGATCTTAAATTTTGGCCGATTTCATAGGGTTAGATCAAACATCTGAGTCTTACTGCTATTATCGCAAGCCTCACCCCTGTCCAAACAGAGCTGCAAGTTGGCAGAAAAGCAGCTGCAGCAGCAACTGGGTCAACAGACTCGGCTGAAGAAATCCTCACTGCTAAGAGGAAAAAAATAAAATAAAATAAAAATCAGGAGAACGACAAAACTAAAATGCTGCTTGGGGGCTGTTCACCCAGTTAACAACACACAACTAGCCACTTGAGAACAGATTTCCTACCTACAAGGAAGTGTGTTTAAGGGAGTCTTTTGTGCCCGAGTCTCAGGGGAGGAAGTTACCTTGAAAAATACTTTGTTTTGCCTTTCCCTAAGGAATATTAGAACTGTATATTATCGTTTTCTTCAGTGGGTTTTGTCCATGAGGTCCTACAAACAAAAGTCTTATTTGTGAAGTGTACAACCCTTACAGCAGTGAGCAATTACTCATGCGATTAGTCCCAATGAAGTCAGAAGAACTGTTTAAGAAATTGCTTGCCAACCTAAGGGTTGCACAATCAAAAAAAAAAAAAAAAAAAAAAAACTTAACAAAAACACAGAGGGGGATAAATTGCATCTGAAAAAAAAAAAAACCAAAACCAACTACAATCAAGAAATGGTTGGTGACAGATTGTGATTTAAGTACAAGGAAGTGATTTAAACAGTCCGGAGCAGTTGTAATAAGATTATATGATTCTCTATTAAGATTCTTAAAATGTCCTTGTTCTAGCAAAGCTACAAAAAGACTATTGCCCTTGTCAAGGTTCAGAAACTGCTAAATTGATGTTAAGTCTAGAAATTAATATGATTTCAAGGCAAGAAGAGAAAAAAAAATGTACAAGAACATCCCTGACATCATTAGCACCTTTGTTGCCCATGCTGACATTTTTAACTAGCACGAGCACAACATATATTGTGGAGTTTTATCGGTGGCAAAACACAACTGAAGAGAAAAGACCCAACAAGGAGAAAGAAGTACAGAGCTGGCTCTGCTCAGGTTTTTGCTGTTGACTAATGAAAGCAACCAGTTTGATTTTCAAAGATATTATGTGACAGCATGGAGGTCTCTATATGGTTATACTGCAGGGAGATTAGATCGATGTCTGGCTGTTGAATTTCTCTAGAGAAACATATGGTATCATAGCCACGACCCCCAGACTTCACCATTTACCTTCAAGTAGTCACTTCTAGGACAATAGGCCAAAAAATTGGCCGTAACAACTGCCACGCCAAGAAAAAACAAACAAGGCGAGCGAGTCTTCTCATTTCTGTCTCAAAGGATGGACATAAAACATCTCTAGGTAAGGCGTGTGGCACGTTTGTAAACTAATAAGCAGCTTTGAACCTTCAAAAAAATATTATACTTAATATGTAAAAGTATATTGCAGCACTGAATGAACAATAAGTATAAAAGAGCAAATGATTCATAGATTAGTATTTTACTGCAAGGGACAAGAACAGAAGATTAAATTGAAAAATACCTTCCACTAAAACACCAGGTCTAAAGGTGATCAAATCTGTGCCACAGGAAACACAGATGTCACCCAACATGAGAGGAGAGCCAGGACTGCTATTCGAATAAGCTCTACACCAGATGGATCCATATGCAAAGTACAAGGGAATTATGAGGGCAAGAAAGGAGAAGGAGATGCAGAGAAGTCTAAAAGACAAAAGGCAGGTGCACTGCCTGCCCGCAGAAGCAGAGTGCACGCAAGCGTTCTGCCTGGGTCACCCTCCACAACCACTCCTTGTGCCTTGTACCTTCAGCATTTATTATACAGTTACATGACAGAAGACTCAGCAACTGTAGACAACATTAATAAAACAGCACTTGGAGGAAAGACAGGAGCAGTCATCAATGTGAAAGAAAACTGCAGAGGTGTCATGCAAAAATTTCAACTAATTACTTCAAGGAGCTCTAGTCCTAACCTTGGAAGGAGAATTATTACTTGAAAATAGATCACGTGCATCAGGACAATGAAACATTCTGCAGCTGAGGTTCTTTATAACCTGACCCAGACACCTCCACCATACAGCTCGGGTAAGGGGAGCCTCAAAGCGGGGCTGTATCCAGTCCTGGGCTGGGACTGGTTTTACCCAGCCTTTCTGCTAGAGCCAGCTGCGCTCGCTGCCAGTGGGGACCTGCTCCTGCCTGAGCTCCCCTCAGCTCTGCACTCGTGTTTCCTACCTGGAAAGAGCCGGCTTTGTCGAGTCAGGGAGCACACCAAAGCAGCATGAACAGGCCGAGCCTGACCTTGAGCACAAGCTCAAGGCAGTGGTTAGAGGTGTTTATGTTAACAGCCCTGGGTGACACAAAAATGGATATGCAGACTATTAACAATTAACAAAGCAAAGGCCATTGGCTCCGAGATCAATTTTTAAGTTCAATTTTTGTAACAGTACCCAAAAAAATGAGCTATCTCTATAGAAAAAGAGCATAGCATTGTCATTGAAAGTAGTATTTCCATATAAAAATGCATGATGGTGAATTACAAACCAAATTCTGGTAAACATGTCTAGTTGCCAGTGACATTTCAATAAGAAAACACAAAATGATTGTGTAACAACTTTCTAATTAGTATAATCATTCATACAAACTCCACTATTAGATATTTACACGCATTTAACTACTCGTGGTAACTCTAAATATATATGCTGCAGTTTGAAGGAACTCAACCTCATCAATTTAAGCTATTCTCTCCTTAAAAACTGCCTACAACCTTTAATCACTTAGAAAAAGTACCTTAGAACTGACTGATCCAACTATTTTGCCTTTTATCAATAGTTTGGAGCATTGTCATAAAACCAACCAAATCCCAAATCCGAAAAAAAATCAAAACCCCAAGACAAAACTTATTTGCAAAACAAAACAGTTATGGTCTAGGGGTGAACTTGTAGAATAGTGTGAATGGTTGGACACGATGATCCCATGGGCCTTCTCCAGCCTAGATGATTCTGTGACTGAGTGATACCAGCTTTTCGGTAGCTTTCTACTCGCACCACTCCCTGGGAGGCTCAGCTGTGACAACCACCTAGTTCTCGATTCATTTTGAGGCTTACAGGATCTGAATTCACTTATTTGGACATAGAAACATTCTAATTTCCCCCCTGGAATAGGGATGCAATCCAGTAACAGCCACCTAAAGTGATTAATTCTGATACTTTTTACGGTCTATTATTAAGCACGTACCAGTGTGTAACCAAGGTGAAGCACACCAGTGCTAGCGGACCTACAATTAGGCCTAGCAGGTTTTATTCTGGAGGACAGCATATATGTTGTTCTCCTCCATGGTGTCTCATACCTTCTTAATGAGCAGCCAGGCTACTGAAATACACAAAAAAAACCCGCTGTTCTTTGAAGCATTTAGACAGCAGGATACTGGTATGTTTCGATATTTCCCTGTGCAGATCAGAGCAAGGCAAAGGGGAAAAAGAACATTACAGACATTCACGCAAACCAGGCACCTTTCATTTTCTATTAGCTAGATCCCAAGGGACAATTTATCACTCTGAAAATATGGCACTGGAAGACTGGAAAGTTGCTTCCTTAGTATCAGTCATTAAATAAAGATTTTAGAGTAATTGATGTTCTTCTAGACCAGGCAAAACCAATAGCCATTTCCCCATTCTACGTACCAGACCTAAAAAAAGTGAGATTACAAATATCCTAACTACTCTGTAATGTGTTTCTCCTAAAACAGATTATCATTGCATGATTTCCCTCTCTCAAAAAAAAAAAAACAAAACCAAAACCCACCCACAAAAACAAAGCACCAATTTCTGTATCAAGAAAGACTATCAGCATTTTTATGAAGTAACAAATTAGGCCTTTGGCATTTCACTGCAGTGATCCACGATTCTTAAAAGCTTCAAGTTTTAAAGCAATCAAATGGCTGGCAGCTGGAACAAAATTAGCATGATTAACCAGTTATGTAAATAATGATGCGGTCAGTACAAGCTGAATTCATTTCAGCTCATTGCATTATACAGCACTGCTTGCACTGGACATCAGATGTTTGTCAACTATTCATTAAAAATGACTGTAGGAATCAGGGACGTGAAAACCAACACGAACATTGCCATCCAGGTCTCAGCTATCTCTTCTCCCGTTAGGACAGGACCACCAAGTAACTCGCAGATAGAACTTCTCTTGCCCAAATATTATCCAACGCTACTTAGCTCCTGCCTAGGGAACAGGGCAATTATCTTCCCTAAAGCAAGAAGTCCATCCTATTAGTATCTCATTATATCTCATTTCTTAAAGGCAGACACTAATTTTCATTTGTCAGTACATGTAAAGGTCAAGCTCCCATGTAGGAGAACCATAGTCACAGCAGGATGATGTGCACAGCTACTTTATGGCATCAAGGAAGTTATAATCAGCACCCACAAGTCAAACTTCCTCAAGTATAACTAGCAGTCAATTTGGCCTTATCAGAATTTGTCTTCAGGAATGCATACTCATGGTTAATTTGTACTTGATAATTTTTGATAACATAGTTAAATATTTAATATCTGGAAGATTATATCTGAAATCCTAGCTAACTAGTTTACCATTACTCTGAGTTTATGAAAGAAAATTAATCAAAAGTTTTGATTCTTCATGTTAAAGCATACAGAGTTTGTTCAAATATAACAAATCCATGTTTGTCTTGGCCAATTCTTCTTTAGAAGTACCTCCCAAGTAGGCTGAATTTTGCTAAAGATATAATGACAATAGAAATAGATTTTTAATAAAAAAATTATTCTAACATCTTGTATTTTACACCCTAACAATCCAATTTTCTATGACCTTGTCTTGCACAGAACACAGCAACACACTGGAATTATGCAAGAGCTCTGTATTACCATAAGACATGTATTTCAGTGGAGACAATAATAATAAAGCTTAATCTTAGGTCCTGATCTGCATTTTGAACTCCTAAAGTCAGCCTCTACAGTCCATAACATCTGCAACACACCTTAACAACCTGAACAAGTATCTAAGGCCTCCTGGTGAAATTATATGTATATAATTCAGGGTATTTTCTTAGTGGATTTAGAAGAAGAGATATATGCAACTCAGGGAAATTTTAAATATTACTCTGCTTTTCATGTAAATTTTAAGCATAACTCTCAGATCAGTGGTACTTAAAGAGGGGGAAGGGAAGCATTACATACCCCTTGTCCAAATAAAACTGAGACCAAACGTTATCAATATGCCCCACGGTGTTAAAATAGGAAACTGCCATTGTGAGGAGCCTGTGATAATTCTTGTTTCAATATACTTCACAGCAATGATAATGCTCAATATAATGCGGTGTACTGACTACCCAAGACCAATCTGTAGCATCAAAGG
>JANIJG010017382.1:27458-44040 GCA_024611175.1 Megaceryle torquata | reverse complement strand
CCATCCAGCCAATTCCTTATCCACTGAATGGTCCACCCATCAAATCCATATCTCTCCAACTTGGTGAGTAGGATGTTCTGGGGGACCGTGTCAAAGACATTGCAGAAGTCCAGATAGATCACATCCACATCCATAGGTAGTCCCTTATCCACTAATGCAGTCTCTCTGTCGTAGAAAGCCACTAGGTTTGTCAGGCAGGATTTCCCCTTAGTGAAAATACTCCAGAACTAATTATGTGTCAAGAAGTTTGGAAGCAGGGATAAAGACTTTTCTTTGGTGATGTAACTGCAAATTCTATGTATCTTTAAATATTCAGGAAGAGAGAGAGAGAGAACGTGTGTGTGTCTGTAGGTGTATATATATATATGCATGTGTGTGTACAGAAACTAGTAAAGGGTTACTATGGCAACAGTAGCTTCTAATTAAGACAGCATTATTTGTATTACAAATGCATGTACTTTTGAAGCAGTTTTCTGAGAAACTGTATTTCAGCACTTGGACAAGACAATAACTATTATTTTTGAATCAGAAAAGGAGAAGCTAATCTGTATCTAACTGCATGAGCAGCACCAATCGAAATTACGGACATAAAGTATTCAAACTGTTTATTAAAGTCCTTTATTACAACTGACCTTTTCCATGTCTTTCTTTTTTGGTAAATGAAAAAAAGGCAGGAGACTTTCAAAACAGCTCAACTCTTTCCTGATGAAAAGTAATTAAAAAAAAAAAAAAAAAAAAAGTCATCCTCGAAGAATTCATTTGCATGTAACAAAGTTTTTGGATGCTAAGCATCAGCCAAAAGGCACAGATTCAGTTAATACATTCTGTTAATCAATATCCCATACTATAAAATATTAAAAATCTGCCCCTACAAAACAGAAATCTTTATTAACTCTTTATGATGGCAAAATTCTTAATCTAGGATAATCCTTAAAACTACTACAAACTTTATTATAAGGCATACTGTCCCCTTCCATGTAAGGATGCTACATCTGATTAATAAGATTCATATGTGCATGACCCCTGTGAGATTAGGTTTTTAATCATTAAATCTGCATTGGGGTTAAAAATCATAGACAAAAAATTCTGGAGGTAAGGTATTCCTTTAGGTTAATGAAGATGACATAATATCCTAGCATTAAAAAAATAACACCCACCTCTATAAATCTCACCAAAACTTAAAAAGGTGTATAATAAAAATTTGTCTACTAGCAGTTAAGAACAAAACAATATTTTTTTTAAATATTTATCAAACTTCATAATATTTTGATCAACTGCTGAAGTATTTTTGATGCCCTGGTGCTTATAAAATGTGCTTATAAAATTTTAATCAAACAAAAGTGAATCTCTACCAGGCAGTCAAGTTTAAATATTAGAAAGCAAAATAAAATCCAGGGAAAGAGACAAGAAAGTGGCTCACTGTGCTGCTTTCCATCTTAATCTATTGAGGTTTTTCCATGTATGTCCTCAGAGTAATCATGAGCGGCAAGATGCAAAAGCACTGTATTATTCAAGACAATAAATCTTTTCATTAGGTAAAATGGTAACAAAATGCTGTGTAAATTAATATGGATAGTAATCATGCAGTAGGCTTTTTTTATTGTGGAAGTCCATTGTATTTATAAACTGTCAGTGTAGCAGACAGCTTAAGTGTATTCTCAGAGTACAGAGATTTTTAAGTTCATCCTTCATACTACAATTGTTTACAAGGAACACCAGCCAGAAATAATTTAAGGCAAACATATTCACACAGAAGTTAATCATTGCACAATGATTTTAACCAAGAGTTAACAAAATATCAAAATTAATTAGGTCAATAGCCTAAATATCTCTTTCTTCCTCTTTTAGTGAAGGAGGAACAGAAAAATATGCTATTGTTGCTCTATCATTCATATGTATATTTGCATGCAAAATGTCCTAATTCAGGTATTCAGTATTAAAACAATAATGACCTCTTATGTCTTAGAAAGTTAAGGTCACTCAAAGTCAGTATTTTTTACTTTTCTACCAGAAATTCAAGCAATTTAAGTACTAGTTTTCAGTAAACATTACATAATACAAACAAGTGACACTAAATGTTTTATTCAACAAATAACTAGAAAAAAATATTTGTATGACAATTACTAGAGTTTTCTTTGTTGTGGAGAGCATCTAGTATTTATTGCAGACTACAGGGAATCACAATGAGAGATTTATCTTTTTGGCTGTGCTGTTAATGAATCCTGCTTAGCAGAGTGAAATAGCACAATAACAAAATGTCAGCTACTGATTATCACTGATTCTTTGTCTGGAATATAAAATGGGATGATTACCTGCACATATCTGGGACTTAATACCTGTATTTCTTTACTTACCATGCGATGGAACTGTGAAGGTTTTTATTTAATGGCACTGGAGTTTTGCAGAAAAATAGTGTGAAAATGAAATGCAATTGGGAATGTGAAAACAATAGGCAAAATTTTTTGACCTCTCAATGCTTTATGATTGTAACATTCAAATATGTTCTGAAAGAGGAAAGGGAGAGAAAAATAAGACACTAACAGTTAGATATTATGCTCTCTGTATAGGCATAAAGCTATGCTTCTATGATCAACCACAGTCATGGAGAGATTTGTCCTCAGAATACTGAATTACAATAGATACCATCAGACTTCTGAAGTTGAATTGCTTTCATTGTGCTTCTCACATGCAGAAAGGAATAATCTGATAATTATCTCTAACAGTACCTGCATGCTCTTTCAAAATTTCCCTGTTCTCTGCAAGCCTGCAAGGGAGAAAACAGTGTTTCTTCTTTTACAATGAATACAAATCAACTTCGTTCCCCTTCTTCACAGTAGCATATCTCTGCATCAGATTTTTTCTGTTTTCCAGTGCAATGGAAATAGCAGTATATAACGTCCAGACAACTGAAGGAGGTAGAATCCTTGGATTTTTTGCTGTTCTCCTTCATGTCTGTGTTAGAGAAATTAGAAGTCTGATCCTTAATATTTATATTACAGTTGTGTCCCAAGGTTAGTCAGAATCAGGGGTTCTTTATGCTAGGTCTGCTGCAGAGCTATGAAAACTAAGCTTGTGGCTAAAAAGCAGTAATGTGATACATTAACTAAAGCTACACTTGTACAGGAATATTTTAAATATTGAAAAGACTTATTTTACTGTAAATGTCATCATACAGTTTAGATAGGAAAATTTATGTTTTCAGTAATATTGTTTATTTATATATAAACCTGAGACTGGGTTTTACTAACATGCAAAATGCTTGAAGTATCATTCCCAGAGAGTTTGGAGTTTATATACACACATACATGTGTGGGTGGGTAGATAGATAGATAGATAGATAGATAGATAGATAGATAGATAGATAGATAGACAGATAGATAGATAGACAGGCAGTCAGTCAGATATTTCAATGTTTACAGGTAAAATTAAAATAACTTACAATATATATAAAATGCACTACCAAGATTTACCCTTCCTTGGGGTCTGGAGTATTTTTTTTTCAGAGGAAACCAAGCTTGTTTTCAAATACTGTTAGAAATACTTCAGGTGAATGATTAATTAATATTGGGATCACTTGATATACAGACAATGAAAATGGCCTTTCACCATACACATGCAGGAATTAATAATTTTTCTTTTCAAGCTACTGGATTATTTTGTCTATCAGTTTTATATATTGATATTTAGTCTTCTGGATGCTCATCTTTGTCACAGACTTAAACATAAGTATCTTGAGTTACATTTACTGTGTTTTGTTTGTTTGGAGTTGGTTGGTTGGTTTGTTTGTTTTATAAAATTGATCCTGCTTAAGGCATTTCATGCTAATACACTATCCTACATGACTACACCTTCATTTAAAATAAACTCTGTTATAAAATGATAGCACAGTATTACTTACAGAGTATCACTCAGAAATCACAGTAACTATAGAAACAACCCATTTTCTAACACAAGTGTATCAAACACAATGGTGGTTGGAGTCAAACACAAGTGGATATGTTTTTTTTTTTTGTTACTTGCTGTTACTACACTGTTTTCAGCACAAATCCAAAGCATAGCCCCATTCCAGCTACTGAGAAGAAAATGAACTCTACCCCAGCCAAAACCAGCACATCCTCCACCCCTTATTTCATACTGTTTACATCATACTTAGGTCCCACATTATACAATACATTTTCATTAGCCACCACCCCCTTTCCCATCTTTTGATATAACACACAGATATAATTCCCTTCATCTATGGACCACCCCTGTGAAATGTCTAAAATAAATCATAGAATGGTTGGACCAGAAGGGACCTCTAAAGGTGATCTCGTGTCCATTAATTGTCCATAAATGTCCAGTAATTGTCTACTAAGTTAATTAAGTCCACAACTTTGGGCTCCATCTGTTATGGCAATAACTCAGGGCAAGAGAGGTTGTGTGGAGTTATCAGGCACCAAAGCCAGCTCAAGTCAGGTCACTGCGGAACTCTCACTGCTTCTTGGAAAACTTGTCCTCCCTTGGTTCAGGTCGTTCCTGCTATAGTCATTCCTAAAATAAGCAGCTTAAATCCCAGCTTACAACAACTTAAATATATATCCATCACAGTTTCTACCCCTGGTCCCCTTGGGCCACGCTATAGGGATGATGGAACATTGACATGGATTGCTCCCCTTGTCTCTGCTCTGGCTTGGACTTATTGACAGACTGCAGTCACTTAGAGGTGCACCTGCTCCAAGTAGAGCTTTATCCATGAGCCACAGTCTCTTCAGGGGTACATGTGCTGTGACCTAGACTTATCCAGAGCTATAGTTACTTTGAGGTGAAACTGCTCCAGTGTGGCCTTACCCACAGCCACAGTCTCTTCAGAATTAAACCTCCTCCAACACAGCCTTATCCCTGGCTGCAGTCCCTACAGGGATGTACTTGCTCTGACATGGGTTTATCCATAGTCATATCCATGCATGATGTACTCCAGCAGGACCTCTGCTTATTCACTGATGCTTCAAGGTGTACCTGCTGCAGCTTGGTTTATCCACAGCCACAGATGCTTCAAGGTGTATCTTCTCCAATGTGGACTTATCGTTGGGCCACAATCCCTTCAGAGGTGTACCTACTACCCTACTACAGCACAGACAAAACCACAACCACAGACACTTATAGCTGGGAAAAAAAGAAGGAAGGAGGGAATGTTCAGAGTGATGGTGTCTTCCCAAGTAACCATTACATGTGGTGGAACCCTGCTTTCCTGGAGATGGCTGAACACCTGCCTGACTGTGGGAAGTGGTGAATTAATTCCTTGTTTTGCTTTGCTTGTATGAATAGCTTTTGTTCTACCTATTAAACTGTCTGTATGTCAACACATAAGTGTTCTCACTTCTACTCTTCTGATTTTCTCCCCCATGTGGTGTTTAGTTTCCAGCTGGGGTTAAACCATGCCAGTAATTTGAAAAACATTTTTTCTTGTTATTTTCCCTGCATTCTCATTTGTTAAAAGCAGACATAGTCAACATTCTATCATTTCCCAGCATTAGTATTCTTCTGAGACTGTTAGTTTAGTACATATAAAAAATATTTCATAGCCACTAAAGAATAGTATTGTCATCAGGGAAGATGCTGCTCATATTTAAAGCATGTGCTACTTCATTAGTTTTGGGGTTTAGTTCTGGGGCTGACAGACAGCTTCAGTTAAATGGTTATATTCTTTCACTCAAATGTATATGTGTGTGTAAAAGAAAGGGAGAAACAATAGATATCACTTTATTAAAAAGGAAACTGTAAGTTATTAGATCAGAACATCTGAAGAATAACTATTGTTTATTCTCAGCTTCAAAAAAACCCATAAAGATATACACAGCTGTATTGTCATTTACCAGTATAAAAAGTTTGACAAAAGCAGTGTAACAAAGAGAGAACTGTCTTTTGATAATAAAGCCATAGTATGAATCCAGATTCTCAGGCACTTTTGTTTCCTAAGGATTTGTTTTGTTACATCAAACTGTATTGTCTCTTAAAATCAGATTCTTAAAATCAGATTAAGATCAGGTGTTAATAATGAATGATTGAAATGAACCTAGAAAATGCAGGAATAAAAGGAAAAGCATTTGAAAGAAATTATGAAGAGGATTTGTCAGAGTTGCAAGAAGCAAAGAAGAAAAAGCAATGGAAGACTTTATTGTAAAGCTAGAATAATAAGAAATTTAGAATATTTGACGGTAAGAGTGAAATGTAGGATAGTGCAAATATAAATAAGAAGGTTGAAATCTAGAGGTATATGGGAGTTCCCAGCATGAAGGGAAGAGAAAATGGTTGCAAAGTAAGGAGAAACAGTGAGGAAAAGGAGATAATGAATGAAAGGAAATGGAACAAGGTCTGAAGACAAGGCAGATGGCTGTAGGAAGGAAATTTAAACTATGCATAGTTTCCAGTGCTCACTCAAGTTACCTACTTTCTTTTTATCACCTGTATTTGCCTTTTCTTAATTTCCTAGGTGTCACTGGTTAATAAAGGTGATTTTCAAAGTTTATGACTCAACCGGGCCATATCTTGATGGCCTTTCTTAAAAAGATTTTAATTCAGAACTGGAATCTTAAGAGCTTGTGTTTGACTGCTCTGGCATGTGAATGTGTGAATAGTGAACTAACTAGTTAAAACTCGCTATAATTTTCTGAATATGTTTTGGAAAATATTTACCTTAATTTGAAATGTTTACAGGGTAGATATATAGATTTATATAGGCTTGCTCTATTTGTAATCAACACATTTGAAGTAAGATTCATTTTATCACACTTCAGGTGTTAGATTTACTTCCATATCAGCAACATATAAATTTAGGTGTTTAAATGTAAGCAATTGGAACTTCTACCTTCTGTTATTGTGTATATAGTTAACACAGTCTGTGGAGTCTGGAGAACTGTATAGCTGATAAAGTACACTTAACCAAGTGGGATGGTTACTTCATATATACTATTGGTACTCAAATGAAGGTACCTAGTCTGGAACTGAAAGCACCCAAAGAACTTGATGAATTTTCATAAATAGTTCATATGAACTTTCTTAATGAAGCCTGCCTGGCTTCCAGCTCCCACTTAAGAAGGGTTGGCTTCTCTTATGAGCATTTTGTTATACTTTCCAGCCTTGTGCATGTGCCCTTGGATAACCTAGGGCATTTTCAATGTTGTCAGACACCTATGTTTAGGCAACTTAACCAGCCATCAGATATCTATGTCCTAAATGTCTTCATTGGAATGAATCACTAGGGTTTCCTTTATAATTAATGAAGGGAAATGGGCACTTCTAAGGAGCAATGTATGTGACCTATTTTTATGATGAGGTAGATCTTATTTTAAAAGAGTCTACTTCTTTTCAGTCGGGACAATTGAAGCCTAGGGGAACTAGCCTGAATATAGGGATGTACATTATAGAAGTCTAAATTTAGTTGAATAAGTCCTGTCCTGTCCTGTCCTGTAGGGATGTAAGTCATCTTGTAAGGACATGATGACTGCATATAAATATTCAGTCATCAGATCAATTTCCTTACAGTAGAATAGACAAACAAATAGGCTAGACAAACCAGTGGAAAAGAAAAACAGATTAATCTGTTTGTGATTCTATGTTAGACAATAGGTGATACAGAGCAACTTTTCTTTCAGGTTACCAGGTAACACAGAATTCAATAAACTTACTAAATGAGAAATCATTTTCCTTTTTTTCTGGGGGGAAACACTCACATGCAGTTTTAACAAGATAGCATTTCACCAGAGAACAGAGTGATACCTCTTTCCACTTACCTTTTTGTTCTATTTTATAGAACTTTACATTACTAACTGGCAGATAAATAACAAGAAAATGCTACTTAACGCATGACTCTTTCATTCCTAGTATGTTTTACCTGGTGCTACCAAAATTCACAAATTTTTTTTTACAGTACTGTTCTTATAAACTGCTCATGTCGTAGCTTCTATTTGGGATCTCCGAGGGAATATTCAAACTCAGGGCCTGCTTAAAAATAAGACTCAACTACAAGGTAAAATGGAGTCGGTTCCTTCATCTCTTCTGTTGAGGCTTTTCTACATTTATAGTATAATTAAATGTTCATTGAGGAAAGGACATAATTTTATGTTTCTTCTCAATTAGAAAACAAACAAACAAACAAACAAACCCCAACACAACTAAAAAACCACAAACAAAACTAGAAAGAATGTCTAGATAGAAACAATAACATTGAAAAACCTTTTGTTCAACATTTCAAAAACTCTATATTGAAATGAAAGTATTGATTTAAGTTTTGTGACTTTTGCAAATTTTTATATAGTCACACAAGTTCTAAGATATTTAACTATAACAACTAAGAATATCTGCTTCCGGGCAAAAAATGTATGGGTTTTATTTATTTTTTCTCAATATCTTTAATCTTAAGAATATTGAGAATTTTAAAAAAGACAGAAAATACCGACATATGACAGTGCTTCCCTCAAAAGGAGATAAAAATATGTTATTATTTACACTGACTGGTTTTGGTTCATATGCATGGCTACAACTTATAGGTGTATATAATTTGTAATTAAATGTGAACTTAGATTGCAAAAGCTGATTTTAAGCAGTAGCAGCGTTGTGTCTTTGTCCTGGAACATGGACTCACATGGAACATTTCACAATACTTATTTCACTGTGGTTCATCTACCTTTGTCAGTCTTAACAGAGATACTAAAGTCTATATTAAATCTGTTTTAACTATTTCCCATAAATGACTATGATCTATATTCATTCCACTTCCATAAAAAAAAAAAAAAAGATTTCACAGAAATATATTTCATAGTTGCAGTTTCAATGTAATTCAGCATATGAGAGGTGTAGTTAGCAGTGAGAGACCAGCTATTTCTGTATGGCCTTATCTCCAACATTTCTAGAAACATCAGATCTCCAACATTATAATGTTGAGAGGTTTCTGTGCTATAATTCTGACATAATAGGTACATTATATGGCATGACAATTCCTGTTCCTTTTCTGCTAGGAATCACCAGTACAAAATAAAAATAAATAAAACTGACTCAAGTGGTAGCATGCATCCTGTAAAATTAACAAAATAAATAGCACATATATTGTGCATTACCTGGAGATTATCCAATTTTTGTTTAAAGAAGTTGTATATTACTGTAAAGGCTGGAGATGCTTCTCCCAGTACTAATTATTCAATAACATGTCTCCCATGGAAAGTAAATTTAATGCTTATTTTAAATTTCTATTTCTTTCCCTTTAATATGATATTGATCAGTATTTTCTTCATTGCTTTTATGTGATTATCCTTGATTTTAAAGGAATATAACTGTTTAATTTTTGAAAATAATAATTCTATTTTTTTTCCCAAAGCATGGGGACTAGAAGATGATCCCATTTTACTTTCTGTTTTGCTAAATATTAATAATTCACAATATTTTTACACAAAGAAATTAAATCTAACCCTGGTACTGCAGAGTGTTTCAGAGTTTGTGCATCATTTCAGCATACACTATCATTTACATTAAAAAGTTAGGGAAAATTTTGCTGACACAAAGCATAGGATTAATTGCTTTCTTCCATGGAATCTATTCCTTCACAAAGGAATTTTGTGCTTCTGCACAAAGCATCAGGAAAAATTGACTTTAAGTGACAGTGGCCAGGATTCTCATAACATTAATTACATTAGCACTGAGAAAATTATTTCCCCCCCCTCCCTCGCCTTCAGTTCTTTTTAAAATACTCTCCTTGTATCATTTTCAAACTTGAGTAAGAAACTGCTATTTGAGAATTCTGAAATATCAGTGCAAATACACTCACAATGAGTAAAGATAATAGCTCATTCGGGATGGTACACTATCTGTGTAAAGTGCTATTAGATGAGCTGAGTAACATTTTTAATTTAAGTTCTCTGACTTGTTTCTTTGAGACTATAGTTATTATCTAAAATAAATACTGGAGCAAAAAGCCTCACATCAGTGCTATAACTCAAAGCAATGTGCTGAATCTACAGTAAAGAAGGAAATTCCTGTAAAAAAAAAAAAAATAAAAAATTAGAATACCTAGCTGCCTTCAAGCTTTCATTTTTGTTTCTTATGTGTTTGCTTTGGCAAGACAGACATAACTCATTATTTTTGTAAATTAATATTTTATTCTTTACCTTACTCATATTGCTTTAGTATATCAAATTACGAGTGACTTTAACCAATCCACAAACAATTGTGTGGTGATGGGATGCAGCCATGAGCATTGAGGGAGCTGGAAGATTGGAAGATGTCATTGCAAGGCCATTCTTAATAATCTTTCATCGATCATGGTGATGGGGAGAAGTGCTCAAAGACTGAAGAAAAACATATGTCACCCCCACCTTCAAGAAACACAAGAAGGAGAACCCAAGAAACCAAAGGATTATCAGCCTCAGCCCAGTCCCTGGTAAGGTGATGGAAAAGCTAATCCTAGAAACTGTTTCTAGGCACATTAAGGACAAGAAAATCATCAGGAGAAGTTAGATTAGCTTGATTCCCCTTAGCTTCACCAAGGGGAATCATGCTTGACCATCTTGATAAAATTCTATGACAAAGTGACTGGCCTGGTAGATGAGGGAAGAGCATTGGATAGTTTGTACCTGGACTTCAGGAAGGCCTTTGACATTGTATCCCATAAGATGATAATAGAAAAGCTGTTGATGTATGGGCTGGATACATTGACAGTGAGGTGGTTTGAAAATGGGTGGAACATCCAGACTCAGAGGGTGGTGATTGGCAGAGCAAAGTTTAGTTGGAGGCAGTGACTAGCAGTGTACACCAGAGATGAACACTGGGTCCAGCCCTGTTTAACATCTTCATTAATCTTTCATCTCAGCAGTTTGGGGGGAAGGATCTTGTTTTTGACACTAGAGATAGTTGGCAGGGTTGGGGAGGAGGGAAGGGAAGTCCATAGCTCTTCCCACCTGAGCAGTTTTTTGTGAGATTAATCATTTGCTTACTTCTTTTGGGTTTGGTTTTGTTGAATCTGGAATCCTTGTGCCAGCTGCTTCTGGAAACTTCCAGGAGCTCCTGACAGTAATGGCATCTGCCAGCCACTGCTTGATAGGCTTGTTCTTGTCATGAGAGGCCCTGCTTCTCCCTTGGTGGCTGATGAAACATGAGAAACCTTGGGCCTGGCCACTGAGCCATCAGGTTTTATCTAAGTAAAATACACAATAAGTGCATTGCAAAACTAGGTGCAAGTCAGTTTTAGCCTTTACTGACTTAATGTGAATATAAGTCAATGTTTTTTTCTTAATTCTTTTCTAATTATCTTGAAGGTTTCATAAATGTTTTTTTGTATGCAAACAAAAAAACAGCTTGACTGTGTTTCATATCACATGGTGTCATTTAAGAGCACATGGGGATAGCCAACTGTGCAATATATTAGGGCACACATGGTCAGAGGCTGAAATTAGATTACTAGTGACAGAGCAATGCTGTAAGAAAATTATCTCATCCAACTGCCACTGACTAAACCATATGACTGTTAAACAAAGCATCGACAAGGATGCATCCTTGTAATATAACAGTTTTGCAGCTTTTAAGGAAGGACAAAATTAATTAATTTTATTATGCATTGAAAAAATTGCAAATGGTGCTTCTAGAAGACTAACATGCAAGTTTATGAATAAATGACAGATGATTAGCATAAAACCAGCACTGTATTGATCACAGGCCACTCTCCTTGATTAAAAAGCAGGGAACAAAGTAACACTGCAAAATGTAAAGATTACATCTCTGCACTAGTAAGTGCATATAAAGGTGAGATTGCCAAGCATCTACACTGATCATCTATCAAGGACTTGATCCCAGTCACAGTTTAGTCAAATGGCTGGTATTATATAGGAGGAACTACTTCTTAAGTAAGCAATCCTCTTCCACAATGTCAGTTATGGTAGCAAAATTCTTGTCCAAGTATGAGTACTTTACCTGGGTAAACAAGATTTCAGGAAGATTGTTTGGATTTTCTTTAAATATTCCCTTTACGCTTTGCTGCACTTGGCATTTCATGCTTAAAATAGGAGATTTTTATTGTTTGAAATGGTGTTATAATGTTTGTTTTTAAATTAATAAAGCTGTAATATTATTGTTGGTTATAATTAAAATAGTGAAAGTCCCGTGGCAATTGCTTTATCTGACATGGCTGAAATAACAATGTTTGTATCTTCAGCTCTTAAATAAATTGCAGATACAAGAAAATAATTATGTGGTAAGAAGTTAATTCTGTTCTGTGGTGAAATAATCAGTGCCTGATCATGATGATCCTTAGCATGACTAAGGAAAGTAAATGGGATGCCTTTTACCTTAGGGATCAAGACATAATAGTGTTCACTTTCACTAAATATTCTGACAAGTTTTCCAGCAATTTCATTACAGCAGGAAATGACTTATTCTTTTTTCTGGTAGCAAGAGGGCAAAACTGACAACATGTAACCCTACAGATGCTGTTTTGTTCATGGGAGGAAATTATACTGATTAAAAGATATTCACCTGTTTAGAACAAAATCTGCACTGCTAACTTCAGATGGACTGAATAAAGCTGATTATGAAGCCTTGTAACATCCTAGGGTAAATGGGACCTTTAAGCTCTACAATGCTCTGCATGTCTGAGCTTCTTTGTATCTCCTTTTTGTTCATCGGTGCTTCTTTTATCTCTTTGGAAGTTTTCAAGCTCTCAAGATCTACATGAGTTCTAAGCATTACCAACTACTTACGTCTGGGCTCAACATACATAGGTTGAATATAGTTTGTGCCAAGTATGGGGAAGTTTCCCTTTTGTTGCATGAAGTGAAGGGTAAATTTAGTAAGAGATTAATCCACTTGCTTCCTTGCCAGTCCTCAGAGGTTATAGGGGCTAGAGGCAACTGGACATATCTCAGATATGCCAATTTAAATGTTGCTATAGATCTGACACCAGATGCACAAATACCCTGTTGCTGTAGGTCTGGTTGTGTCCAAAAGAAGCATTTGGATGAACAAATAGCACAATTTTGCAATGCCTATAGGTCCAGCACCAGATCACATGAACAGCTTGTACGCCGTAGGTTCAGTTGTATTCACAAGATGCAGTCAGATGCACAAATAAGATGGTTTATTTACACTTGCAACATACAGAGATTCTTTAAAATCGTTGGTGATAAATACACTAGAGCTGAAGAAATCACTGTATAGCTCAAAAATGCAATTGTAATCACAAACATAATCTCCCAAGGAAAAAACACACTGCCTCAGCATAGCCAGGCCTCAAATCTTACCAAAAGGTTGTCCCTTCTAGGGAAGGTGAGGAAGACAAACACATCAATCTGTCCCTATGGTTTGGTGTCAAATTCTTGTCCTATAAAATAGGTCTGAGAAGGGCTAACACTTGTACCTCAGTTTTCTACTATTGTGCGAAGTGGCACAGTAGTCAAGTCATTGTTAGTTGGCCTTTCAGTTGCACAAACATTCCTGGTGTCTTTTGACAGACAGTTAACTGCTGTGATAAGCAAGAGAATGGGAAGGCCAAGAACACACCTGGCCACAATACACATTCCTCCTCAGTGCAAGACGACACAGACCACTGGATCTTCATGCAGCCTCAGTGTCTGCTCCAGACACTAGATGCTTGTAAGCAATGATAAGCTTTGCTAATTTCAATTGTTTCTGCTTCCTGCTTCCAACACCTTTCCACATACAATTTGAAGTTGCATCTTCTAATTTCATTCACATATTTTCTTTGAGGAGATAACATTACCAGTGAAAGTAGAAAGTTTCATTTATCTTACCTATAACTGTCGTGATTAAATAAAAATTACTGAAGACATATCACATGCTTCAGAGTTAGCTGTGTAATACTGTTCATAACTTCTTATCTTCCATATTAAGGGATTTCCAAAGCTATTTGGACTTACTTTTTTGATTTACATATCTTTTCTGTACTTTTGTGACCATGACCTCAAAGACTGTCATGCAGAATTGGTTCTTAGTGTATAAATTCAGTAAAGTGGGTTTCAACACTATAAACACTGTAGTTCCAGAAACTTATTGTAAAAATTTATGAAATGCACGGATTCCATGTCTGTATCTACTACTTCTGCTTTTCTTAAAAAAAAAAAAAAAAAAAAAAAAAAAAGTGTAATTATGTTTTTCAAGAACTCAGTGTTCATAAAGTATTGCTTGTGATAGTACACTAACAATGTTTCATTTTGAAGGACTCCAGGGCTTCAGGACTGCAGTCTTTCGTTCTGGAGTCAAATTTCACAACTTGAACTTGTTTATGCAGTGTGATTTGTGATTTTTTCAAAGACCGCAGCAAAACTGTTTCTCCTTTTATGCAGATTACGTATTATTTAATGGCATATCAAAATGATGTTACAATAATAATTGTAGGAAATACTGTATAATTCATTAATACTGTATAATTAATACTGAAATTCAGCTTTAGGTTTTCTCCTTTTCCTTCTCCACTTCTCAAACACATAGGGATATGAAATATAAAAATATCAATATCTATAACCTACCTGTCAAACAGGATACTAATGACCATGGTGAGATACTGGTTAGTATTAAGTCATTTCTGTTATGTCAAGACAAACTTCATTCAAAATAAACAAAATCAACTAACCAAAAATTTTGCTTGGATACAACTGTAGCCTCATTTCAGCTAAACTAGGAAAGAATAACTAACCTAAGGGTAGGTAATTTAATAAAATATAGTCTTGCTTTAAGTTGTGAAAAAATACTCATCAAACTAGCCTCAGAATCAAGGTGATTCTATTTTGCTGCATTCTAAGGAATAAGAAAAAAGTCCTGTAAAAACAAGCCACAACTAGTGTGCAGAAGAAAATACTTGAATGAGAATTTTCAATAAATTTGATGTAGATCTGACAATAAATCTCAAATAAGAGTACAACTGAAGAATTTTGAAGGCCAGGCATTTAGCTGAAATTGTATAATATGCACTCAATTTTTTTGATATACATACTTGTATTCTAAAAGTAGACAACCACAGCAAACATATTTCTGAAATGTATAGCCCCCATTTACTTCCTCTGCCCACACTAGTTGAATTAGCACCGTATCAGCACAGAACTGAGAATTGTTTAGAGATGTATTATTGTTCTGGAACTATATAAAGTTGTGCTTTGAATTTATGAACTTTTTTAAAACATGAGTTCAATGTGTAATGCAAAGTGCATTTATGTGTGGTATTGTCAGTTTTCTTGATTACTCATTGTCATGTCCCTGTTTATTGATTCTATCAAGGGTACTGTAATGTTTCAACATTCCAGCAAGCATAATAGGCAATTATTGTTTTCTATGACTTTTTAATTTGCTTCTACTTACAGGTATTAAGGCTTCTATTAGAACGTATCAGTTACCTGAAATGAATTTTCTTACTGCTTTTGGCCTTTAGTTAATTACTTTAAACATAGTTTTAAACTCTTTAGCTCTAACAATTAGATGCTGAAAGGGTTAATGGTTATAGTCTCCAAAGATCTGAGATGCTGAAATGGTGAGTTTTGAAAACTAGTTTTTACTGTTGCTCTAGCAATATAATATGCACCTACAGCTACACATCAGCTCTCCTCATAAAATTTGTAAAGACTTGCAAAAAAGAAAGTGATGAAATTCCTAAGTCTGAGAATGATCTTACGTGATTTAAGGGTGTCTTATTTCATCTAACAGTAACTTATCTAAAAATTGAGCAATTAATTTGTCATCTAGTTTTTCTGTATAGTCCTTGGGGAAAAAAAGCAAAACAAACCAAAACAAACAAACCCACAACGTTTCTAAAGAGACCATATATTTTAAAATAAGAATCACTCTTTGGAACTGTCATTACTAAGGCAAATGTTGTAGGCTAGATGACCAATTCAGGTGACGGGATACAGATGCAATGTAAGTTGAGAGCTTACCTCTACGTGGTATCCCAGCAGGTCTTCCAAAGGAAGGACAAGAACCCTTCAGAAGGACATGAATCTACCACAGAACCATGTCATGTCTGCCTTGAAATGTCTGTGCAGACATTTCAAGTATTTCAATCCATCTAAAACTGCACTAAATTCCTGTATTTAGGCACCTGACTTCCTCCATAGTTGTTTATACTTTGAAATAAATTGTACAATCTTGAAATCTCAGAATCTGAAAGAAATCCTTGCTTATAGCCAAATTTATGGCCCTTGAGTACAATGCTTATAATGTTCTTATTCTAAAATAAGTAAAAATAAAATAATAAAACCCAAATCAAAACAGAAAGACAAGTGAAAAAAAAAAAAAAAAAAGTGGTTCAAAATACTCAACTACTGGGTTTTTTACAGCCTTCCTGCTCTTTTCTGCAGAGCACAGTTATCTGTACTACTGGAAATATTTAGAGTAGATCATCTAAACCTTTCTTTGTCCTGGTTTAAGAGAGAACAGAATTAATTCCATTCAGTGATTTTACTTTTCATCTCAGTTCTTCTAAGTAACTGCACCGTCTGAAGTCAACAGCCTGTTTTCACAGACAGTGTCTGCTGCTGGCAGTGATAACACCCCATGTTTAGAGTTAGTACCAAGGACTGGTGTGCAGACCAAGGCCACTGCTGGATCTTGT
>JANIJG010017382.1:17130-27358 GCA_024611175.1 Megaceryle torquata | reverse complement strand
ATCTTTAAAAAAAAATTGTTCCACTATAATTTTATCATTTATCCTATGATTTTGTTGTGATCAACACTTTTCCATCATTGCTAGACATTTGATCATAATTAAAAATTCTTTACCTTCTTCATTAAGTATAATCCATCCTTCCATCACACACACTTTTGAGATGAAACTGTCACTAACAAAAATATCTGTTTCATAATACATTATACTGAATTACCAGCCGATTCACACACCTAATTTCAGTCACTTACCAAAGACTATAACCTTTTCATCTTAGTCTGCTGGAAGACAGACACTTCCTGTAGAGAGGATTGTCTGGTTTTCTAAAATTGCTTGTAACTCTTTTTATTAAGCAGAAAACTTGGAATTACTTTAGGCAGCTGAAGTACATAGTTCTTAACATAGTACATACATGTACCTAGTATAGAGTTACATAGTTTAATCATATGGAGCCAAATCTAATTTTTTGTATCTTAAACTATATTATTTATATGGATAACATGTCAAAGGTCTTATATCTACATTCATTTCATTTAATGTCATTAATTGAATTTTGCCTGAAGTAGCTTCTCAAAATATATTCAAAAACTAATTTAAGTTTGAAGGAGTTTTTGGAGGTCCTCCAGGATTGGCTAATGAGACTTCTTTCAGTCGTGTAAGGAAAACTTCATCTGCTTCTTCTTCTTCTTTATCATGTGGTCTATTTGAGGCTGTGACATCATCTGTATTTGGTTTGCCTTATGATTTTAATTTATGAACTCTCAACTATCTTGGCCTGTCATCCATAATAAATCAAAATTCCAAGCATTCAAAGTTTACTGTAGATTATAAGCCCTCCGTCTCTTCACAGACCTGGTCTGTCCTTTGTAAATAACCTCTCTCTATATCTATCACAGTAGTCCAGTCAGGTGAGTTATCCCACATCTGTGATCTCATTGATGTCATTGATATGACACCTATGCATTTAAAATTTCTCCACACTTTCCTGTGCTTTATATAATCATGAATAGGCATTCAAAACAAGCATCCAGCTGCACTGCTTTTGCCTTTGAAATTGAAAAGTCCCCAGTCACTTTGTTCTATGGATACTGATTTAGCTGTTACTAATGCCTCCCTTGGTAACTGTTATTTCTCTTGAGCTGTTACCAGGCCACTTCACTTATTCTGTAGATATATGTTTGAAGGTGGAAAAGAAACCTACCTTTTGGGGCTAGAGGTCACAGATTTTCAGCCTTTTCCATCTTGGAATTCATTATCCATTGTTTTTTCAAGCATAGCTTGCAGCAGTCCCTCCTTCCATGTGATTCATGATTCCAGTTCTTGTCTCTGCAAATGTCTTCTTCCTTCTCCCTGATATCTTCTGGTCAAATTGCTTACTGCCACAGCTGTTTCATGTGGTGGCTTAGTGCCAACACATCCCATTGGTGAAGCTGCCATCAACTTCATTCCCATACACACACACCCTGCAGCCTGAAGTTTCCACTGGTACAACCTCCCTCTGTTAGTACTAGAAGCCCGCCAGTATGCCAGGGGTTATTACCCCAGCTTGTACCATGGAAAACATATTGGTTTGTGTTACTTCTGTTACTGCACAAATTAACACTCCAGTATATACCAGGTTATACTCCATGCAAAGTGCTAAAATCCCTGTTTACAGGTCTCCTTAACATTGTGACCAGCACTTTCTTAGGTAGTCTCCAGCAGCAGCTGAATAAGAGGTTGAATAGAATTTCTGATCCACCTGAATCATGGATCAGTTGAAGTGAGAAAGTACAGGCAGAATCTAATCAGGAAGCAATCAATAGAAAAGTACAGCCCTATAAATGTTAAACAACTGTGACATTAACTGCTGATTCCTAGTTAGGTGTGCTGGTTCATCATACTTCTGTAGCAGATACTTAATGCAAAAAAAAATGTACACATAAAGTGTTTTCCATTTATACTGTGGTTAGGTTTGGATAAAATTATTTATGTTGTCATTTTTGTACCATTTAAAATACATGACTTTGAGTCCTCACTAGTCCAGGAAAAAGAAAAAAAATTTCAATGTAATATTAGAAGAGACAATGTGTTGTATAAGATCAGCATAGAGTAGTATAGGAAAAAAAAATCAGAAAATAAAATTACTACAAACATGCATTACAATTCAAAGGCAGAGGTAGAGTTGGCATTGTTCATGATCCTTTCATTTTTACTTCTTGCAAAAACATACATGCTCAAGTTGCATAAACATATATACTTGTACAAAACATTTTGTTTCAGTGCTTTAACACATACTGAGGAAATAAAAAATACGTTATTTTGCAGATAGACAGATTGACATTGTGTAAGGTAAACTGTATAGTGAAAGCAATAGAAAATTACTTAAATTATTAAGTAGCACCCAATTTATATCATTATTCTCAATATATACAAATATATACAAAGCCAGTATCAAACCCAACTCCCATGATGGCAATTCCTTCACCATCACCATTGATGCTGTGGAACAAGCACTGGGGTTTCCCAGACTGGACTCAGCAGCAGACAGGAACCAGATTCTGGAACTGGATTTAGGAACACATGGATTGAGATCAAAGACAGGACAAAGTCCTCTTCAGATGCTGGCCATTGAAGAAGAGCACATGATCTTCCTGATCCCTCAGCTCTATACCGAATATAACATACATGGGCTGAAATACCTTGCTGGTCAGTTTTGGGTCATAGAATGTTACCTTGTATAGAATCATAGAATGTTAGGGGTTGGAAGGGAGCTAAAAAGATCATCTAGTCCAACCCCCCTGCCAGAGTAGGATCACCTAGATCAAGTCACACAGGAACATGTCCAGGTGGGTTTTGAATGTCTCCAGAGAAGGAGACTCCCCAACCCCCCTAGGCAGCCTGTTCCAGCGCTCTGTCACCCTCACCGAGAAAATGTTTTTCCTTATGTTTACCCTAAACCCCTTGTGTTCCAACTTACTCACATTGCCTCTTGTCCTAACATTGGATGAGATTGAAAAGAGTCTAGCGCCATCCTCCTTATGCTCACCCTTGACATATTTATAGATATTAATGAGGTCCTCCCTCAGTCTCCTCTTCTCCAGGCTAAAGAGACACAGCTCTCTCAGCCTTTCATCATAAAGGAGATGCTCACCTGTCCTGTCTATCCTCCCTGCAAGTGCTGGCTGCCTTTTACTGTCTGCACCCCACAGTGTGGTACACAAGATCCAGCAGTGGCACTGTTCTGCACACCAATCCTCGGTACTAACTCTAAACATCAGGTGCTATCGCTTCTAGAAGCAGACACTGACTGTGAAAATATGCTGCTAACTTCAGAAAGTGTAGTGAGGTAGAAGAGACTTAGCTGAAAAATAAAATCACTGACCAGAATTGTTCTGTTCTAACTCAAACCAGGACAAGATGGTAGTCTAACATAATTATTTATAATGTTGACAGAAAACATTTCAGAGTACAATTGCATTCTAGACTGCAGATATAAACACTATAGATGCTTACATGTAGACACAGAAATAACTGTGTCAATATGCAAGGAAGATGTCTATACATCCTCACATTGTAGTTATTGGAGAACTAGGCCTTGATTCATGTGTCCACACATAAACATCTAGTACCATCTGAGATAAGCTGGAATACTTTGTGTGGTTTCAGCTGTGTATCAGGAAATATGGATTTTTCAATGCATCTTCTGCATGTGCTAATCCTTTACACGGGTCTCACAAGATGTTGTAAGTGGACAGCTTAAGCAACCATTCCCTTTGTCCAGATGGAAAAGATTTGTAAGCATGATCAGAGAAATGTAGAATACATTATATAAGCAATATTTAAAGATATTGCTTAGTGAATATGGATGCCGATTAAGCAAGTCTGTGTCTTCAAAGAGATACTCTCTTTTAATATGCATGCTAAGTTAATAAGTATCATTATATAGTATCTTTCCATTTCAGGTACCTAGGTGTGTGTTTGTATGTGTGTATATATATACACACACAAACTATGAACACACACACATACATAATATATAAAAAAATTAGAGGAAGTATTTTTTCTTTCTGTAAAGTAACAGATCAGGTAGGCTCCAGGGATAATGTAAAATTAAGCCAAAGAAAGTACTGTGGTAAACTGGATAAGAATAAGATTTAAAAAAAAATATGTCATTATTTTGTTTTGTTTATATTATTACACAACCTAACCCTTGATATACACCCTTGTGTATATAAATTTCTAATTTCCATTATCATCAATGTTAATCATGTTCCTATATACCTAATGTAACTATATATTTGAGGAATGTAGCTGGAAACTGAAGCCCAGAGGCTAAAGAGTGGGGATAATAGCATTGTTTTATTTCAGAGACTAGTGAAAAGAGAGGTGCTAATGTTTATGAAGGACTCAGGTTCACAGCTAAAGTGAGTGTCAGGAAGATCGGTAAGCAAATGAATAGTCCTGTCTTTAAACAAGACTTGAATAGTGTAGAGTAAATAATAATTAATGGGGGCATATATGGAGTAAAGAAAATAAGATGGCTTCTCTTCAGATGATCATAATCTAGCCTGTACATGAATAGAAACATATTTTAGGTTGGGAAGGGGTATAAGAATAGGTGATTTTGTAATTAAAAGGTGAACTATACTGCATACACATCAGGGAGAGAAGTTACTTTTTGTATGTGTCCTAAATTCTGACATTTTCTAACACTTCAGTGCATGAAAGAATGGCCTTAGTGCAGTTCTTTTTCAATATGGGTTCACTCTGTGCTACATATGCACACAAGAGGTTTGTTAGGATCTTGAATGACCAGGATCCTAGGAAAGACCTCAAGAAGACCTGCTTTAGAAGTCTTAGTGTTAAAGGCACAAAAGCAACAGGGTACATGAAACACAAGAGAACACCTTAATGCTATGTGTGCTATGATTCTTTTTATTTTCTCCATTTCTGTTAAAAAGTAAGTAATTTTAACTGACATTCTAGATATTAGCTTATATATTTTCAGAGTCTGAACCTTAAATTTTAAAACTCAAGTGGTGAAACAGTAGTATATCAAGATGTGGGGTTTTACTTGTAGATCAACATATATTTTGGAGAAAAGCCTTTGAAAAGCGAAGTGAGTAAACCTGGAAAAATAATTCTCCCTAGTAATAAGTTGAAATCAAACCCAAAAATAAACAAAGAGATAATTTATCAAACAATAAATGTGAAAGAGACAGAATATACAGAGTGATAGCTAAGTACTTTCCAATAAGTTTTACTAAACATTTCAGCAAATTTTGATAGGAATTCTAAGTAGGATTTTCAAGTAAGCGTAATGCAGTTGTACTAGAATAAATATTATTTAACCCTCCCCAATTTACTTTCTATCCAGCAGTCCAGCTATGATCAATTTAACAACTGATTCCTTGTTACTAACTCCCTTTATTTTATTTCATTATCTTAAAACTGTGTAAGCAGCAGTGTTTCATATTCTGCCTTGAAGAATTCTGTGTTTTGAAGAACAGTGTTCAGAATATATAACTATGAACATGGGCAGCTGGGATACTTTTACTGCTTTTGTCTTTAAATATTCACAACAAGAGATAAAACCTATGCACAGAGAAGAAAGAAGAAACATATTATATTTATTAGACTGTCTAGCTTGATTTCTTCTTCTTTTTAATGCGCTGCAAGAACTCTGGTTGAAATCTTATGCCTTGTCATTTTTCATTAGCCTAAGTTTTCTAATTCTTTTTTCTCTCCCTTAAAGTTGTCATCCGTTGATATAATATTTATTTTTCAGCATTTCATTAGTTTTTCCAGGTTAGGGAAAGTGTCGTCTATATGTTTCAAAGACACTGATTTTTAATAAATGAATGAATCAATGATTTCTTTAAAAATCACTTAATTTCCTACCAAAATTTTTATTTAATAAGACACGCACTCAAATTTTGAAACATAAATCCTGCTGCTAATTAAGTTGGTGTTAAATCTGGAACAATACTGTTAATGTTTGTATTTTTACAGATAATCAAAGTTATGGTTGCACTTTTCAGGATAAGACTTTTCCCTGATTCATAAGTGTCAAAGAGAAATTATCCATGTAGTCTATTGAGAACTGTTCAAATATATATTTATGTAATGTGCATGGCCTTATTAGTTTTGACAGTAATTCATGACAGCACTTTTTTTAGCAACACTGTCAATTTGGTAGTAGTGCTTTACACTATCTATAGACATTCTATTCCAAACATAATTCAAATTGTCAGTTTGGTTTTCCAAGAAGCATAGCTTCATATGAGTCTAATTAAAAGATTATGTTCATGTCCCTAAATGGGAATTCTACCAATATAAATACTAAAATACAGCTATCTGGTTTCCTTAGTCCTAGACCCCACAGCTAAAATACACCTGTGGAATAAATAAGTAATGTGGTAGTTTCAAAAATTACTGTTAAATAAGTCTGTATAAAATATTTAACAGACCTTAAAATCAAAGCACCAGACTGAGTACACTATTGACTGTAAAAGGGTAAACATTTTTTTTCCTTGTTACTATTGTGAAGTCGTGAGCATTGAAAAAAAAGCAGATAAAGTACTAGTGGAAGTGGTTCCTTATAAATGTGAAATGATTGTTCTTCAAAAATGTACATTTAAGAAATAAAGAAAGGCTATTCAGTCAATAAATAAATAAAAATGTTCCCTTAAAAGTGAAATAGCCACACTTCCCATGTTGTTTCTGAAGTTCCTGATATTCCTTTTGGTTACAACCTTTAGAAAATCTCCTTATTGATTCCCAAGAATGTCCATTTCAAATTAAGTACCTATTTTATTACAAGAAATAGTGCTTTAGAGAATTATTGGAATAAGCTGCTCATACTTTAAAACATGCTGCTGAAGAAAGTGCACAGTCATCATTATCAAAAGTACCATTTGTGCCAAAATTTTGTGAAACATTAATACAGTAGTGAAAGATCCTGCAGCTTGCTTAATTAAGTGTGGAACATTACGATCATTCTGCAGAACTGCAGGATTCTCATAAAAACAGGATGGCATGTGTCTGATGATAAAATATCTACTGAGAGATACATACAGAATTTTGTGGTGGTTTCTGACTGCCTTATAAGAAATATTTTGATATCTCTTCTAAGTATCTGTATGAGAACAGACACAAATAGCTAACAGGTCATCTAGTAGTTTTCTCTGTGTGCTGTAATTCCCAGAGAAGGAGTTCAAATGGTGTGAAAGCTTTTCTATATGCTGTTAAGCAGCAGCTGGTTACTTTATTAAATATCCTGTGATGGCAGCAGAATACCATCATAACCAGCTATGTAACTGAACAGATACATTTATATTTGTTGTCTTGGATCCAGATGCTTAAATGCTATTACAATGATAGAATCATTAAGGTTGGAAAAGACCACTAAGATCATCAAGTGCAACCATCAACCCAACATTATCATTACCACTAAATCATGTCCTGAACTACCACATCTACAAATTTTTAAACACCTGCAGGGATGGTGACTCCACCATCTTCGTGTGCAGCCTGTTCCAATGCCTCACCTCTTTTTCAGTACAGAATTATCTACTATCCAATCTAAACCTCTTCTGGTGCAACTTAACCTCATTTCCTCTCATTCTATCACTAGTTAGTTGGGAGAAGAGACCAACATCCATGTCAGTACAACCTTCTTTCAGGTAATTGTAGAGAGCAGTAAGGTCTCTCCCCTCACCCTCCTCATCTCCAGACTAAACAATCCCAGCTGCCTCAGCCACTCCTCATAAGACATGTTCTCCAGACCCCTCACCAGCTTCATTGCCCTTCTCTTCTCCATTGAATGAAGAAAGACTGTTTACCAGTTTCGATGCAGTTGAATTTGTCATCTCTTTATGTATGGATTTTGCAGCATATAGTGAAATATTACATTCAAAAATGGATGCTTATACCTGAATTTACCAGAAGGAGCTACAAGACAATTTGCTATCTGCAAAAGAAATTCCAGAATGAACTTAAACTAATTAGTTTATTGAAGAAAAAAAATATTTATGAGATTTATTGATAATTCATAGTATAATACAAAGAAAATCCTAGTCTTTTAAGGAATAGAAAGATTCTTTGACTGCCATTTAAACTTATTCAAAGGGAAGGAAATATGTAGGCATTTAATTGTGGAATTTGGTAAATCTTAGATTTTTTTTTTCCAAGAAATGCAATAAATTACAAATTTCTTTCTAGGTTTTAGCTGATCATCGACAAATTAGCAGGTATTGTCTAGAGAGATTATGTGGTCTTTGAAAGAGATCAGTATAGTGAATGTAATTATTTTATTTAGATTTCACATGAATGACTCTTACATCCTTTAATGTCTACAACTGTCACTGTGGTCAAAACTATAGTAAACACCATATGAGTAGAGGTTTAGATGGATTAGTTCATTCCAACTGAAGAGATAAAAGGAATATTATTATTGAAAATCATACAGCAAGCATGTTAGATACAAACCCCAAAAATTATTCTTAATTTCACCTAAAGGTATTACCTCGGTATTCACCATAATTATTGCAGTTCATTACTTGCTAAAATGGATTGTAACTCCTTTGTGAATCCTTTCATGTGGAGCCAAGAGTCTTAAGATTTTCTCATGTTCTTCTCCTTCCACATTATAATTAATGGTAAACTTAACTGTATTTATCATCATGTGTTTACTGACTGTCATTTTAAATTGCTTTATGTTTTATGGTTTCCTGATATGTGGACCTGGATGCATTCCTGGGTGGCATCCCCTAGGTGATCCTGCTTTGTTGGGGGGGTTGGACTCAATGGTCCCTTCCAACCCCTAACATCCTATGATTCTATGATTCTATGTTCAGTGTTGATTTCTTAGTTATCAGAAGTGGTATTTTAGATGACACTAATTTAAATTAATGATTCATGATAGCTCATGATGTTGAACTTGGTGTTAGATGTTTAAGAAAACAAACAATCCAGTCAAGGATAAATTTAATTTGTCATTCAAGTCTTCCATAAATCTTCTGGTAACTGAAATTTGAGCTAACATAAATAAAAATTATTTCACAAAACTTTATAGTTAAAAACAGACTCTTTGTTCTCTCGAGGTACCTGCTTATGGTATGCTAGATGAAATGTAGCAGCAAACATCAGTACACTGTATTATCCCTACAACTGTTTGGCAATTCAATAATATACAAAGCTTAAGTATTTTTAATTTCTTTATTCATTTCTTTAAAGTGTCTAGAACTGAGAAAGGAAAACAGTCTTGCCAAAAGAAGGAACAAATTTCTTTGTATAATCAGTAAATAGTTTTACAACTTTTTCAAACATTTTTTGTGATCCAGTCCTAACATTTCAAATATCCAAATACTATGTTATTTACAGGTATTAGTTTCCATGAGTAAAAACTCTATTTTTACACTACCTTTACACATCCAAGGTATTTTACTTCACAAGAGTGGAAAATGATGGTAAAAAAAGTTTTTCTATGACAAAAAATAAAGTGTTTGCTTAGTAAAATGTCAGTTATTTAAATGCAAGTGGACTCAACAGTGTGCTTCATTCTGTACTGCAATTATACTTGTCAGTTGGATAATTTTATTGTTTTGTTTGAAATACTTCCTTAGTAATATCTTCAGGGCATGAAAGTTGTCCTCAATTGTCTTTTATAAACAAACCTGTGTTGCACTCTGCTGCAAAACAGACGTTATTAATGAGATATTTGATTTCACAGCAGTATTTATAACGGTGCACAATGTCTTATTAACCCACACCTAAGCAGCTTTCACTTCTTGACCCTTCTGCATCTGATGTGTTTAAAAGATGGAAAGTATTTCTATTCTCCTTATCTGTTGGCTGTGTTTTAAAAGTCTTATTTTAATACAGATGGTCTTCTGAAAACTTGTTGCTTGAAGAATGTAATTCTTGAGATATGTTTCTTACATTTCTGTTACAGGCTGTATTTAGACTGACAAAATTAAATGGCACTGAAACTAACTGTTGTGGGACAGCTTGCATTAATTCTGTTAAACCCTATTTAAAACAGTGTGGTTGAACACAAATGTCTATTGGGACTGTTTTTTATGCTAAGCCAGCTCTAAATTAATGAAAAATATTGACTGGGTGTGACATTCAGGATGTCTAGTGTTTGTCTCAAACAATCCAAGAGATAGGTGATGTACTTAGGCACTCAGGATATCTGTTGTCTGTCTTGAGACATCTAAGAGTTAAAGAAGATTTGTGGACGGAC
>JANIJG010017382.1:0-17030 GCA_024611175.1 Megaceryle torquata | reverse complement strand
CACAGAGTGTCTCCCCTTTTGGGAACAAAATGAATGGGAAGTGAACCGCATTCCCATTTGGCAGAAAGATAAGTGGCGGGAAATTTTAAACATTGCAAAAGAAGGTTCATTTGCTGTCCCATGGGTAACTGCTCATCAGGATGATAAGTCCCCCAGGAGCCAATGGAATAATAACAAAGCGGGGATACAGTGGGCAAGAACTGTATAAAAATCTGGGACACTGGGAAGAAGAGGAAGAAGAAGCACTTCCCCACCGAAGTCATAAAAATGGCCACGTATCCGAATACCGGATCGTGACACTGGGACAGCTGGCCTAAACAAAATCTGACAGACACTGTTCTAAACTTTTAAGATCATGTAGATGCTCAGCTTTCTGTGCTGGGCAACATTCCCTGTCAATGTTTGTCGCTGGTAGCTGATGAAATAAATAAAGAGGTTGGCATTTTGAAATAGTTTGAGACACAGAACTTGGAAGGTTTAGCCTGTTGTCGGTTTTAAGAAGATAATAGGTTTTTGCTTAGGAGAAGCTAAAATATTTTTGAAATATAGTCAAAATCTCATGGGTTATTTCTAGAGGTTGCATAAAAAAATAAAAAAGAAAAAAGAAAAAAAGACTCTCACAAAATAATCTTTCAGAAAAAAAAAAAAATAGAATCAAACAAACAAAAAAACCCTACCCAAAATAAAAGATCTGGAAAAATATTATTTTTATAAACACAATGAACTCTAATCATATATATTTTAGTTCTATTTTTAACTATGTACAGCTATTTAAAACCCTTAAAAGGATGGGATGTCATTTCGGTAATGCAGAGATTCTAACTTCCTCTATCACTTAATTAAAATGTATATACGAGTGAAAAATGAAACCCATGGGATATTAAAATACTGCAAATAAACCCACACTAATGTACTTAGTATCTGATTTTGGTACCACACAAGAAATTATATAATACCAATAATAAAATTAGATACCTAAAAGAAATTTAATACTTACAGCCATTAACAAAAAGTATCTTTTCACATGAAGACCTTTAAATGCTGAGCTATTTACTTGTGTTACTGATCCAAATAATGAATACTTACCGTTTCTTTGTTCCAGGAAGCAATGTGAGAGATATGATAGATCAATAGTTTTTTGACCCTGAGAGAATGCTGATAGTGACTGATCCATTAGGCATGATTTGTTAGACCTCAGTCATGAATAAATCTCACTGATAACATGATGCTGTGTAATATATCACCTAAAATCCCACAGTAGCAGGTTCTGGTAACATCGGTGTTTGTTATGACACTTAGTAACATCTCCAGATGCTCTTGAAAATTATGTTTCAAAAACTGCTTAGATAGCAAAAAATGGTCTTTGCTGACAACAGCTGAGTAGGTCTTTGAATCTTATAGACCTTCTTCAACAAAACATACTGTTAGTGTTAGTGCACCTGCATCTTAGTTTTGTTCAGTGTACAGCTTTCTAGTACTTTTTATGGCATTCCTCATTACTCCAGCAAACCTGAATATAAAATTTAATTTTTCTGAAAAAAGAATTTGCCTGGGGAAAGTTTTTCTTGAATAAAATAATTAAAATAATTTTTATGAATAATTAAAAAGCAAAACAAATTAAAAACAAAACAAACAAACAAAACCACACAAAAACCCCAAAACACCCCCCCCAAACAACAAAAACAACCAAAAAACCAAACCAAACCAAAAAAACCCAAAAACCAACCAACCAAACCAAACCAAAAACCCAGGTCTGTTTGAAACATGCATAGAAAGTAAATCCCAGTAAGTTGTCTTCAAATGTTTTAAAATAATGGGGTGCAATAGGAGGTAGTTTAGACAAGCTTACAGGTAAATTGGGGAATATCTTTGAGCACATGAAACTACAGGATTTTTCTGAAAACCAAACTAAACAAAATTAAAATCTCAGGTAATGCTACACAAGTTCTGTGAACTGACACATCTGACTGGTTAAAAAAAACCATGAGAGGTCTTGTATTTTGTAAGCTCTATCAAGGTAAATTGACATTTTTAACAGAAAAGGTCAGATTAAAAATCCCATGGCCCCTAGAATACAAGTCAATTTGCTTTGTATACCAGTACAAAGAAACCCAAGACAAAATATAATTCATGAAGACAGTTTGTTATCTGTTTGCATAGGAGAACGAAAATTAAAATTAAATATATTTCATTAGAAATTAGGTAAGAAATACTTGCATGCAGATAATATCCTTGGAAAGGTCTACGATTTAACAATATTCATATGAATAGTTTTGTATTACAAGATACAGATCCATCTTGAGAATCCGGTTTGTTAATGCAAATAAGTGTGGGGCTTTTTTGAGAAACTTTTTGATCTCTCAACCAACAAGCTAGACAAAATATCCATTCCTTAAATTAGGAGATATTCCTCTAGATCTTAACAGATGTATGTGAAAGATGTATAATTGTGCATTTTTTCTGGGTCTCCAAAGTCCTACATTAAATAGGATTGCCTGGTATCTCAGATTTATAAGCTTCATTTATATGAAATAGATTCCTCATCAATTTCTTTCTCCTCAAAACTTTTTTTTTTTCCCCATGTTAATCTTAAAATTGTTATAAAATGAGAAAAAATATGATAATATCACACTGAAATTAAATAGATCTGTGATCATAAGTTCCTTCTCAGTGCTCATTCAACTTTTATTCTTACTTAAAATAGAAATGAAACTAGTGATATCTTCTCCATTTCATTCACTTTATGTTTCTGTACTATAGATGTCACAGACATAAACAACATATAGTATGACATGATATTAACAGTGTAATGTGTAGTATAGGTATATAAAGAACCAATATTTTCATTTGACAACATTATTGACTATTGAAACTGTAAGATTATTTTACCTAGAGTCCATCAGTATATATCCAAACAGACTCAGTATTGTCTTTCCTTCTCTGGCATAGCTACTGTGTAGCATTGTGGACTGCATATTTGACTATTATTTGTTCTTGAAAAGCTGAATCAAAGTAAAATGTATATTTCAATCAGCAAAAGCAGATAATTTCAACTAAAACTGAAATGATAATATGTCTTCTTTTAAGATGAAATCTTTTGGATACCTTCTGCATTCAAGACTTTTGTGTCATCACTATTCCTATCATGCAGATGCAGAAATTTCATATATTGGTAACAGTGATGTGCTTGGAATGATACTGTAGGAAGGAGTCAGTAAGACAGAACAGAATGCTGACCTATTATGTAGAGGGTTACTGCCTGCAAGTTTATAAATATACACTTATTGGTACCATGACAAGGTGGTTAAAAAAAAAAAAAAACAAAACAAAAAACTCTGTTGTTCTTGTTTGAAAAACAAAACCAAAAAATTCTCCCTGAATCAAAGCAAAATCAGGCTGTTTGTTTAAATGAACATTAAGTATGGAGTCTTACCTGCTATAGAATCATAGCACCACATAAAATAAGACATGAAGTGTTCTTAACAGGTCATCAAGCCATTGACTTTCCTAAAGGTAAATATTCTGTGCTTAGACTATTTATGTTTCATGTGCTCTTGAAAATCTCCATAGATAGGTATTCTTTAACATCTTTACATATCTTCCTATTATCCACTACCTCTATTTCTGCAAAGTGTTTTCAACAGCATGTTTGTACTATATAATTCACAAATCATCTTGTAGAGAATCTGATTCAAACCAATTTCATTCAGATTATCAAAGTTCTTGTTATCTAGGGTAAGGCTTATCTATAATAATCACCTTTTTTTCTTTGGTTATTGCAGCTTGCTTCTACTAGAACTCCTTAGTTTCTTTCTAATACCTTTACCCTGGGACAGCACTTAACTCAGCTTCACGAGTATTTATTTGGCACTTCATAGTTACCAGATACGGAAAAAAAACCCCACCCAAAACCACCATAAAAATCTGTCCCTGTAGTTTTCTGTTAGCACATATCTGAACATTAGAACCTAGACAAATACGGATATGCACTACACAATGTGAAAGGTCACTTCACTGCTTGCAAAGAAAGGCTAGCAAAAAAAAAAAACAAAACAGCTTGCTGATTGATTTTCTGCCTTATATTTTCCTACCCTCTAAAAATTTCAGGATCACTGCTGCTTAGATGCTATTTGCATTACTAGACTGGAGAAAAAAAAAAAAAAAAGATAAAAAAAAATGTAAAAAGAAAAAAGGCTGAGTAATACCAGTTCCTTTGTAGAAATCAATGGCATTTACCACTTAGCTGTGATTAGCAAGATCTGCAGTGTTTTTTTCTCACAAATTTGTCATCACTTTGAGAGCAAACACTTTGAGTAGTGGATTGTCTTCAGTTTAGATGGCCTAAAGTTAAGTATCTCTGATGAGTTCCAAATCCTAGTCTTCTAGTAAACAGGGAAAGACTCCTGCAAAGCACAGTTCAAGTAAATTATATTAGGTTGTTACATCACAGTGATACAGAAGCAAACCAAACTAACAATATTAAGTTCTTTACAGCGGTAGTATGGCTCTCATAATTCCAGCATATGGTCCTTAAAGAGGCAGAGTGGGACTGATAACAAAAAAGTTATACAAAGAGATAATTTGTCCTCATTGTACATTACATTACTTCAGTCCGTTGTGACTGCTACTCAGAACAAGATAGTAATATTGAGAAGTCTTAAAAAAAAAAAATCTTAATTTCCAATAAAGATTCCATAATTAAGAAGTTTTTGGATAGTACATCATTTGAATTGTAAAATTCTCAAAGATGCTGTGCTATTAATATTTTATTTTGAGAAGGAAGAAAAAAGAGAAGTTTATGCAGGTGATACCAAGATGTGTGCTGCAGTTGATATACCAGAGGGATGGGATATCATCCAGAGGGACCTGGACAAGCTGGAGAAGTGGGCCCAGGTAAACTTTATGAGGTTCACCAAGATCAACTGCAGGGTCCTCCACCTGGGTCAAAATAATCCTCATTATCAATATGGGCTCTTGGATGAGGTGATAGAGAAAAGGACTTGGGGGTACTGGTGGATGAGAAGCTGGACATGAGCCAGCAATGTGCACTTGTGGCCAAAAAGGCCAATCACATCCTGGGCTGCATCAAAAGATACATGGGCAGCAGATTGAGAGAGGTGATTCTGCCCCTCTGGTGAGACTTCACCTGGAGTATTGTGTCCAGCTCTGGAGCCCTCAACACAGGAAGGATATGGATCTGCTCCAGCAGGTCCAGAGGAAGGCCACAAAAATTATCAGAGGGCTGGAACACCTCTCCAATGAGGACAGGCTGAGGCAGTTGAGGTTGTTCAGCCTGAGAAAAGAAGGCTCTAAGGAGACCATATGGTGGCTTTCCAATACCTGAAGGGAGCCTCCAAGAAAGCCAGAGAGAGACTGTTTACAACAGTAATTAGTGATAGGACAAGGCACAATAGTTTTTAACTATTAGATAGGGTAGATTAGGGTAAATTTAGATTATATATTAGGAAGATCTTTACTATGAGGGTAGTGGAACACTGGAACAGGTTGCCCAGGGAGGTGGTGGAGGCCCCATCCCTGGAGACATTCAAGGTCAGGCTTGATGGGGGGCTGAGCAACCTGATCTAGTTGAGGATGTCCCTGAAGGGGGATTGGACTAGATGACCTTTAGTGGTCCCTTCCAGCCCAAGGCATTCTATGATTCTATGTTTCTTTTATTTCCTTGGAATTTACTAGTAGAATATTAGCGTATTTACTGTAATTCATCTACTGTAAATTGTATTCTGAAAATACATTTTATTTGTCCACTGATATATGTAGCACAGTTTAGAAAATTTTGCAAGGTCAGATTAGAAAATATAGCTATACATGCAACTAACTTGATATAATTCTTCTGGGCATTAGGTCAGTTGAGGCACATGACACAGCTGGAGGAGAATGGACAGTGAATGGACATTGATTTCTATTTTGAAGCTATTTCTTGCTGGGAGTGAAGAAAATAAATAGGAATAGAACAGAATTCTGAAACAGCTTCACTGAAATAAATAGATAAAATAAGAACAAATAGAAGACTGTGTATGTTACCTACAAGTTGTAGTGACAATGCATGTTATTTTTAAGAGTAAAAAAAATTTGGAGGGATTCTGATAGTTGTAGTTATTAATCTCTTAAAAGGTGCTGGACTCCAGACCACAAAAAAAGAAAAATCTGTAGATGTAATCAGGACTAGAAATTAGTCTGCTGCTTCCATCAGGTTGTTTCTGAACTTTATTTTCAAAAGGAATAGTTGTTCCAAGAATTTCCTCTGAGGAAAATGAGTGGGTTGAGCACCAATGGACAGTCGTGAGGAAAACAGCTGTATGATATTTCACTATTGATGGTATCTCCAATTATCGAATGAGATTACCTGTGGTGAGCTGGAAAAAAAACCATTCTATCCTGGTACACATAGATAGATTCTAGCTTTGATATTTTCAGTTCAGTGATTTATAATCTAAAAACACCTTAACCTTAATATAATTTTCATATTTTGTAATGTTTATCCTGGGAAAGAAATAATTCATCTAGTGTCATAGTAAACGCACATTTGATTTAGGCTTACAGCATTGTGTCTAGTCTTGTCTTTAAGAGAAACTAAAATGTGAAGAAAAAAGTCTTACCATTACCCACTGGTATAGGAGACATCTCCAGATTTTAGCAGAAGGAAAGGCTGTTTGTTCTCTTTTTCCTTCTATCATGAACTTAGTAATTTGTTTTGATTAAAAAAAAAATATATAGTATGAATGACTTAATGAGCTATTTTCTAAAAGCAAGATGATAAAAACATTGTTTTATACACAAGAAACTGCAGTTCAGGCTTTACATGTGATAGAAGGAGTCAGTCTGGGGCAAATCTCTAGTGGCTTAGTTTCAAAATAAACATTGAGCTTCCACCATTTTTAGTTAGGGTAGATATGTTTTAAAATGCACAGTGTGAATCAGCAGTATTCATGTACACCACATCAATCAGCCCAGAGGCTCAGAAGTCTAAATTGGTGTTTGATGTTTACACAGAGAATGAAATAAGAAATGTACTTACTATATTAATTGGATTAACCTAAGCTTCACTATTAAGAAGTTGCACTAACTCATATAGCCTGGGGAGACTAACTAAACTGTAATATGAATAATATATGCTTTATAAATGTAATTGCTGATAATAACAGAAGTATAGCAGAGTAAATATGATGAAACAATACACTGTGCATCTTAAAAACAAGAAGGTCTCTGTCTTATTTAAAAGAGACAAAAATTGCATTGATTTGTTAAGGTTCAGAAGCTAAAACAATTCTGCATTTTTATGAATATTTGGAAGATTCTGTAAAATACGTTTGGTATGTATTTATATAAAAGCAACCATCATGAGATTCTTGGAGTTACTAATGAAACCATTATATCTAACACTTATAGGCTGCAATAAAGACAGTTGTTCTGATTTCTCTGGGACAGAATCATAGGCCTGCCATAGTCTGCAGGCTGTTAGCCATTTGGAGTCAGCCAGGGAAGCTGACCTGAGCTGTCTCAGAGGTTTATTCCATCCCATAAACATCATGCTCAGTATAAAGGGGGAAGTTTGATGAATGTGATGGGCTTCTGGTTTAGGTTCTCATTCTTTTTTCCACCTATGGACTGCCTCTCCATTTATTGTGTCTGCTCTATCTTTGCTGGGCTGAGTATAATTCTATATAGTTTGTACCAGCTTTGGTATTAGTTTTGCTGTTTCATTAAATCCATTTTAATTTCAACCCACAGGATTTCTCTCCTTATCCTGATTCCCCTTCTCAGCTGGGGAGTGGTCATCAGGTGTTAGAGGAACTGCTACAGTTGACCACAGGTAAGAGATAAATTTAGGCAATGGTTTAGTAACTAAAAAAAGTAAAACAAAATAAGAAATTTGCTGCTTCCTCTTGACAGGTGTTCAGCCATCTCCAGAAAAGCAGGGATGCATCACATGTAATGGTTACTTAGGAAGACAAATGCCGTAACTGTGGGCATCCCCCTTCATCCTTCCCTGTAGCTTTTATTCCTGAGCACAATACCATATGGTATGGGATATTCTTTTGGTCTGTGGGGGTCACTTGTCCCAGCTATGTCTGCTTTCAACTTGTTATGCACTTCCAGCCTACATACTGGTGGGTTGGTGTGAGAAACTTGGAAAGGGCCTTCACTCTCTGTAAGCACTGCTAGGAATAACTAAAACGTGCCTGAATTATCAACACTGTTTTCAGCACAAATCCAAAACATAGCCCCATACAAGCTACTATGAGGAAATTTAACTACCCTAGCCAAAATCAGTACAGGATGGAAATATATAATCTGAATGACATGCTGTGATTACATATATTCAGAATTCACATATACATGCTTCAAAGTAATTTTCAAGTTTGCTAACTCCCTCTGTATTCTAGTCCAGCTTGAAGTGAAATAGCTCCAACACAGATGTAATTCCATTGTATTACTAGAGCACTGAAACAAACCTAGAACATCTTCAGCTATATAGCTGCATCTTCGACTGTGTAGCCTGTGCTCTATATTTTGTGGCACAAGCCTCTGCCATGCTGTCATGGTACATATTTTCACTGTGAGAAGTTCAGTTTAATTTAATTCAAATCCCCTATTGTCTCTGATATATTTTCCTGCTTTGCTTTCATGTATACATTCTTCTGTCTTCTATTTATATGCTTCACATCTAGTGTTTAGCTTTCTTCTGTAAGCAAATATAGTCTTTCATGCTACTTGGTCTTGAGCATTGTTCTACAGCTGATATGAACATTTATTTTAAAAGAGAGATGGGATGGCTGTAAATGCACCTAAATAGCAAGTAGTCATTAATTTTCTCAATTCTGCTTTGGTACCTCTTACTTCCATCATTTTTTTGAAACCTGATACAGAAGTACATTGTTTTCACTATATTTCATTATAATCCTTTCTTTGGTGTTTGCCTGTTTTACTAGAGTTAATTTTATTGAAATGACAAAATGCAGCACTAACTTTCTTCCTTCACTACTTCTTATACCAGGTTCAGCTTTGGTTTAACACTTTTGAATGTAAATACATTACAATAAGGGTGAATTAAGTTTATTATTCTGAATATCTATTCAAGACTGGAAAGACTACTACATGACTTTCAAAATCAGATCTAGAAGGATTAAATTGTTAAGCAAAATAGAAAGCAATTTCCACATGTGCATACAGTGAAAGCAGAAAGCCAGAGTTCTGATTAGCTAGCTCTAAGTGTAACCTTTAAATCTGCTGAGACTAAGGTTCAACATTAGATTTATGGTTATGTTCTAATAAGATTTGTCTGCATTCCTATTTCTCATGCAACAAACTGGTTTGATCCAAGATGCACAAGTATACATCTGAGAACTCTGTCTGATAAACTGAAGAGCTTCTCATGCAAAGCATCTGAATAATCAGAAATATAAATCACTGAAGTATATTCCTGTTCCCTGACAGGTAAAATCTGCAGTATGAGAGAACCTCTTAATTCAGCATAATGAGATCTTCCACATGCTACCTATCTCATATCCAAGCTCTTGAAGACACTTGCTTTTTTGATCATTTCCTGATACTAATAATCTAATCCAACCAGTGAAATATGTTTAACTCCTTGGTGCCAGAGGGATAAATCTGTCAGGAGGCTCAAACCCAGAGTAAAATTCAGTCACCTCCCAGTTATGTATCATAGAACTTATTTTTTAGGTACCCAATCCCAAATAGCACCTACTACCCAAAGGTGATGTCTTTAGGATCTCTGTACAATATACAGTAAAGTTGAATGCCTCAGAGGTAGAACTGAAAAACACATTTGTTTGTGGAAACAGCCTAGAAAGGAAACAAAAGGAAGACCTAAACACAGTGGTATGCCTGCATTCTTATTTTTCTCTAGAGCTCAGGGGCTTAAATCAGGTCTGTTCACTTGCATACAAAATACACTTACAATTACAGCCTGAAGTAGCTAAACAAGGCTGTTTCTAAAATGTGATTTCTGAAGAAGGTTTCTCATTTTAAATCAACTCAGCATCTTAAATGACCATGCTCAAAAGAAGTGTATATGTCTCTACTAGTCGTAGAGAAGCACATTTTCAAGGGAATATTACAGCATGTTTCATACTCAGAAAAAAAAAAAGAAAACATCTTTTTCCAAAAATCAACAACAACCAAAAAACCTCCCAGATTTGAAATCCCTAAGTCAGTCTACCTTTGTTACAGAAAAATTGCCACTAAGGAGAAAGAATTAAAAGACTAGTAAAGAAAAAAATTAATTATAATTTAGCATGCATATGTTCCATTGAAGATTGAGACATTTATGTCTAAATAATAGCTTAGAATCCACTTGCCTAGAAAGGGATGCCACTTGGTAGATCCTAAGATATATCACTTGGTCTCCTGTTTTCATTTTAAAAAGGCCAGAAGTATCCATAGTTTTATGTGATTACATACATACAGGTATTTAAAATTCCATTCCCAGATCAGAATCATGATCTCTGGTCAGTCACTGAAACAGACTCCTCAGGGAATTGATCCCAGGCCTGTCAGAGTTCGGGGAGTGTCTGGACAATGCTCTTAGTCATATGGGTTTATTTTAGGTAGTCCTGCAAGGAGCAGGGAGATGAGTCCCTTCCAACTTGATATATTATATGTTTCTATAATCTAATTGCTTAATCATAGGTGATTAGTGCCCGTTGAGGATCTCTAAGTATCTAGAGCATCCACATGGGACTGGAAGACATCATGCCAGAGAAAACTTTGCCTCCTAGAGTGTTAGATGGAAGTTAGGTAACAAGGGATGCAATAGATCATCTTAAATGCCACAGACATATACAACTGAACAACTAAACTGAGACTGTTAACAAAGTAATCACTAGAGATATGGACACCTAAATTTTGGTGCCCATGATCTGAAGATAAATCTGCTCTTTTCTTTGATAAATGGTACTCAGCTGAAAAAGGTTAAGTAACATGTTCTTTGACCTTGGCCCATAGAACTGTTAACAAATCAAAATTAAACTATTTAAAAAAAATTGTTATTGCTAATTTAAAATATTAGCCATTGGACCTTCTTTAGGAAAAAAAAAAAAGGTGTAAAATTTAATTTTCCTCCCTTTCTGTCATTAGTTCTTGAACCATAAGTCAGCAATGTCATGTTCTCCAAGAAGACCTTACTGCAGCCTTTCAGTAATTAAAAGAGGCTTATAAGAAACACAGAGAAAGACTTTTTACCAGGGTCTATCATCACAGCACAAGGAACAACAGGTTTAAACTGAAAGAGGGTACATTTATATTGGTTATAATGAAGATATTTTTACAATGAGGGTGGTGAGACTGGAAGAAGTTGCATTAGGAAGTTGTGGGTGCCTGATTATTGGAAGTATTCAAGGCCAGGTTGGATGGGGCTCTGAGCAACCTGATGTAGTGACAAATGTCCCTGCCCATGGCAGGGGGGTTGGGCTAGATGATCTTTAAAGGTTTATCCCAATCCAAAACTTTCTATCATTTCATGATTCTTCCTTGTTCAGATTTTTAACCTGTTTTTATTCTTCTATCCCAAAGTGGTAACACTCCAACATAAGAGACAAAACAGTATTTCCTCTGTTTTATAAAAAGCAACTTTAGTTGACATTGTATTGCAGATTTAGTATACTGCTGACTACATCAATTTGCTACAGATGAATTGAGTGATTTAGGCTCCTGCTCTCTACACAAATTTGATGCAGATGAGTGTTTTAGATCACTTAAGCAATCACCATCAAAGATATTAGCAGTGATTTTAACATTAATTTGTAACAGTGTGACTTAACAGAATTCAAAGGCAAGGTTCACTCTATTACTACACAAAAGAAAATTACAAAGGAAAATCGATTTACAGTTATTTACACAGACATAAAAAGGTAAGGGAGACTCTCCCAATGAGTCATGGGCTTCAGGATGGACCTCCTTGACAACTAAACTCTACTTAGAGAGGAGTCTAGATGTGGCTAGATCCAGACTTAATCCCAAATTTGGTCAATGGTTTATGGCTAATGGAATTGTCTGCTTGGTTTTCATTAGACATTCATTCAGCATGCTTTCAGTCACCTTCCATCCAAGCACCTGGTGCTAGTTCACTCCAAAGTTGGTCCCTTTGGTCCAATAGTAATTCTGATCTGGTATCTTCTGACTTCTTATTGAATTCCTTCAGTGTCTCCAGACAGGCAATTAGAGAACTGATTTGAAATGGTGCAGGGTCTATCTAAACCAATAATTACTTTCAGGTATTATAAATAGCTTTCCTTGTAGTTTTCCTGAAAAGGGAAAAACTGAAAGATACCTGTTTCTGGGAAATCACTTGGCAGTAGTCTGGTTTTATTTTTCAATCCTTGAAAGGATTTTTGTTTTATAATCACCTAAAATCTTGTTCATATGTAAAGGTGTAGAATTTTTCTCAGAAGCTTAGTCTCTGTTTTATTGTTGGTTGTTGTATTGTTGGTTTTACAGTTATGAGGAGTACAAGGTTTGGTTGCAGGCAAGCAAACACATAGCTGTTACTTGAAAAGTTTGAATCACAATTGGCATGAAGTATTACCACATATATTGTGCGTATAGTGATCAACATATTTCTGCCATTTTTAAAGAATTTTACAAATTTCTGACTTTTTAACTGCTAGAATAAATGCTGTAGAAATACTTTAAAATAACTTGAAAAATATGTTGCGTCTATTAAGGCTTGACCTATGGTAATAAACAGAGGACAACCTGGTTCCAGGTCCACATATGTCTCTGTCAAATTTGTTAATTGCTAACACAGTCTCTAATGTGGCTTAAAGGTGTTCTATTTATTCTTCCAATAAGGATCAGCTATGTTTCAGAAGTAAAGCAGAGGTGGAAAGTATTTCTCATTGGAATTTGGAAATGAACACCCTGTTTTGGGAGCAAGAAACTTTAGGCATATTAGTCCTACAGTTGATTGAACATGGAAAAATAATTCCCATCTCTACAGCTATGTTTTTTGGTTGTTTTTTTTTTTTTTTTTTTTTTTTTAATAATATCCTTCCAACCTTTATATTTTCTCTGACATATTGAAGGAAATAACATCATACATATTTTCCTTGTGATTTATTTTTGGATTCTGATACTAGGCCAGATAGTCATGGACTGTTTTTTGATTAGAATTTTTCTCTTAGATCTGTGCATTTCTAATTTTACATTTGAATTATGAATTTAAACTCCATCTTTTTAAGGAAATCCATCTTTAGGATAAAGATTCCAGGATGTGTTTTCTGTTGGTCCTTTCTCCTTTGATAATAGAAAGTTCTTAGCAGTATGTCCTAAAGGATGTCTTCAGAGATCCCAGGTCCCAGAGATCAGAGGAAAGGTTGGAGCAAGCAAGATGATAAATCTTTGGCATGTATGTCCTGTGTGGCTTGGTAGATACCAAGTTAAACATCAGACAGCAAGGTGCTCTTGCTGCGAAGAAAGCTAATGTTATCCTAGGCTGCATTAAGCAAACCATTGCCAGCACCTTGAGGGATGTGATCCTTCCCCCCCTACTCAGCACTGGTGATGCCACATCTGGAGGTCTGGCTCCAGTTCTGGGCTCCTAGGTACAAAAGAGACATAAAAATGATGGAGATATTTCAGTGAAGGTCCACAAAGATAATGAAGGGACATAGGAAAGAGAGTATCCTATGAGGAAAAGCTGAGACAGTGGTGATTGTTTAGCCTATAGAAGAGATGTCTCTGGGGGAATCACATCAATGTATGTAAATACCTGAACGGAGGGTGTAAAGAAGACAGAGACAGGCTCTTTTCAGTGGTGCCCACTGACAGGACCAGAGGCCAGACCAGACTCTTTGGCAAGTTATGTGGCACATTCTGCCAACATATATGCTATAAAAACTTTGGCCATGGGTGTTTCCTTTGCTGCTCTCCAGTCCTGACATGTAGCATTGCTTGACACACTTGTCTTTATTTTTCCAACTCATATTTGAAATCATAAAGTGTAAAAATGTATCTAGGAGAGTTAAAATACATATACTTCTCATACGTTTGTGTGTGTGTGTGTGTAGATGGCAAAACTCTTATTCCACATCCAGTGCTTCCCCAATGCATCTACAACAGCTTTTGATGTCATTGACATCCACACAGATTGTCTGACTCTTACCTATTATTGTCAGTGTGTCACTCACTGTGACAATCACATAATCACATAATGATATTTGCATCTTTTATACAAATAGCTTCCATAAAAGCTCTCTTTAGGAGTTTTGTAACTAAACCCAGGGAATAAATTTGTATGGAAATAATTTTTACCCTCCTAAACATGTGTTTGGCTATCCATGAAGAAAATAATTTTGACTGTAGTGTTATTCTGATTTCTAGCCATAATAAAGCATCTATTTCAGTCATGACATTTCAAGGTCCAATCTCTTGGCGCTTTCAAAAGTGATTGGCTCCCAACAACTAGTAAAAATGTTCAGAGATAATATTTCTATAACTTTTTTTTACCAAATAGTTGTAGTGGAACTCATGCAGTTACATTTCCTGGAACTTGTTTGTCTTACTCATCCAGCCTAAGTAATAGTGTTGCAGTTGCATAGAGGGCAGTTTTCCTTGTTGCATAAAGATCTAGTTCTGGTACACAATCAACAATAAAAGTTGTAGAAAACAGTACAAAATTTGATATGCTCATCCACTAACATAACATACTAAAATTACATCGGTTCCATTTTATTGGTTTCCTTCTGCAGAAAATTACTTGCTCATTCTACCATTAAGAATTCAAAAAACTGCTTAATGAATATGTAGAACTGTGTTTACTTAGTTGCAAATGCATCTATGCATATTATGCCTCAATTTAAGGCATAATAATTTTTACAGGACTATACAATATTGTAGCAAAAATTTTCTAGTATACTTGACTATACATTTTCTAGGTGAGTTAAGATGTGTGTTTGTGTGTGTGTAGAAACATAACAATTGAGAAACATAAGAATCTAAATACAATTATAAAACCTGTTTAGTTAAAAAGCCAGATTATAATCTTGTGGCAGAACATATTATTTGTGTTACTCTTGATGACAATAATTAGAAGACACAATTTTCAATGTAGAAGTCAGCATAAATTTCTCTTCTATGTAGTCCTTTCCTTTATTCCTATTTCCCTTATCTTTATTTGCTTTCCCTTTCTCTGCCACAATCAGTTTAGTAGCTGAGAATCACAATGATTCTGTCCTACCTATAGTCTTGTTCTCTACCTAGTGATAAAAGTATATACAGTGCAATGCATGGAATTAAATATATATAAATATGTATTATGCTTTCTATGTTACAGGAGTCAAGATCAATCAGAGGTGGAAAGGTTAAGTTTTATGATCTTCATTTGATCTTAATGTTAGTCTGTTTGGTCTTATGTTAGTAAATCAGAATAAAATTCAAGAAGACATTGGATACAAAGATAGTATTTTCTGTTTTCAGATAATGCTGTCTTATGTCAAGAAAAAAACACACCACCAACCAAAAAAGCCCTCCAATGAATCAAAACCAAAACTTCTCCAAAACCCCCCAAACCTCTCATGCTGCTAGTTTTCCTCATCCTTGTCATTTTAGTCAGTCCAAAGAATTAAAGGCTAGTCTACAGAGCTTCTTGAGGATGAAGACAAAGACCTTGAAATTAGTTTAGTATCTTTATCATATTTAGACAGCAGAGAATATTACAATCCCTGTATGTACCTATTTGGTCAGGTTGCAATTATCTATTTCTCTAGTCCTTTGGCTTTGAGCTTCATCACTCCTGGCATTCATATGTACTCACTAAAAGAAATCATAAGGAAGTATATCTAAATAAACCAACATATTAGCATGAAAATAAACTACAGTGCTATGAAATTTCAAACACATGAAAAATGCTATGCAGTTCTAAGATGAATCTAAGGTATATATTACACTTACAACACAGCTATATCAGAAACGAGGAACAGAAGGACCCCAAGAACTACTAACCTTTTTAAAAATTAAATAATGTTAATATTATTTAATAATATATGACATATAGGATCCTTAATAATTTAGGACTACTGTAATCTACTCACTACTATAGCTTCGGCAACTTGTACATTTTAGTTACGGCATGTTTATTGAATCTCATATTTTGCAATCAGAAGAAACTACTGGTTTATAATAATCTGACTTTCATATTCACACTGTCTTATGTAAATCATGTCTTGCTAACATTTTTTCTGCTACAAATACTGATATTGTTTGTTTGTTTGTGCAATTAGAACATGAACAAAATCTACCTTCAATTAATTTCAGGATGTGTCCTCTTCTTCATATCTTGTTGTCTAGCTAGGGGAAAACCAGTAATTCATAATATTTTTCCTTGTAAAAATTAAGCTTTCCTTCATTTCTTCAAACATATTATCTTCTGGAATACTTACTTTTCCTTTAATCATGATCTAGCCAGACAATACTTAAAAGTGTAAATCAGAACTTCTTGAACGTTAATGCTTCTAGACAGGTATATCAGAACTTGCTATGTTCCCTCTGAATAGTGACAAAAGTGTAATTAATTGACTATAATCAAAGAGAGAATGGAATGGAATTATCTCTTGTAGGTAGCTAACTTAAAGACTAACTTATTGTCTACAATATTTGTCTCTTCTTACAAGCCTATTTTCTGAGTTATGTGAAAATGACATTGGTTAGCTATTCATCATCCTCCAAAAGATCTTGTCAAGATTCAGGACAAGTTGATTAAAGTAATACACACAGTAAAAAAAAAAGAGACATAGTTTTCTGATTTCTTCAGTTGTTTGGTATTTAGATCTGTGTTACCTCATTAAGTAACTAATTTGGTAAATCATAGAATCACAGAATATTCCTGGTTGGAAAGGACCTCCTAGATCACTGAGTCCAACCATACCCATAACAAAAAAAAAAAACCCTATTAAAAAGAAAAAAAAAAAAAAAGAAAAAGTGCACCTAAATAAAAAACTCCATAAATAACCCAAAAAAACACAACTTCAAAAACACAAATATTAAGTCGCATC
>JANIJG010017380.1:126067-148278 GCA_024611175.1 Megaceryle torquata | reverse complement strand
CCCCCCCCCGGCTTTTTCTAGCTGTTATTGTTGAGCTGACATCATATAGTATGGAATATCCCTTAATATCCCTTTGGGTCAGCTGTCCTAGTCGTGTCCCCTCCCAAGATCTTGTCCACTCAATCCTACTGGGGTGGGAAATGGAAAGCCATCTTTGGTGCTGTGCAAGCCCTGCCCAGCAGCAGCCACAACACGGGTGTGTTATCAGCACCTTCCCAGCTCTCAATGCAAAGCACAGCACTGGGAGAGCTGCTATGGAAAAAATTAACTCCAGCTCAGTCAGACGCAATACAGTTGCACACCACTAAAAAGGGAAAGCTCTAGTGCACAGTTTATGATTATTTGCATTCAAGAGCATCCATCCCACGTGGTGATAATTGCCCATAACCCTGAGGATATGCAAGAGTTTTAAAAGGTGTGATGTAGAAGGAAGTTGCTTAATGAATGAGCAGCTGAAGGCTGGAAGGGAATTTATTTCTTTTTCACCCCCTAGCTGTTTGATACTGAAGAGTTCTACTACACTACAACAGCTTATATGCCCTAACTTACCTGGAGACCATGTTAACTATGTTTAACTCAAAAACAAAACCAAGAATACCACCTGTCTGATTACAAATTAACATTGAGTAATGGTAAAATACCACCCAATACAACACATTTTACTAAGAACATCCAATGGAATGACCCTTTCCTTTGGATTTTTCATTCTGCTCCTTCAGACATTCACATATTTTTGTCCCTCAACCCCTGAAAACAAGATCCTTCCTTCCTGTCCTTGTGTTCTGTAGAACATCCAGCTCACAGTCAGTAAATACAAATAAGAAAAGAACTTTATTATTCAGGTTAGAAGCTGCTATGAGACAATTGGTAGATTGGATTATTTCTACATTATTTATGTAGCCTCTCAGCCTCTGAAGAAGCAACTTTTACCAATAGCCTGGCACAAAGTCTAAACTAATTATAAGTTGGTTTTCCCATTATCATGACTATCTTTGCTTTCCTTAATAGGGTGTTGCATTCTAGGGCCTGAGAGGGTTTTTCCAGCTATTTTTATTCTGGGTGGAAAAAAGCTGCCTCTTTATTTACTTGAGTTTGTCACTGCTATTTTATGTGGTTGTACTGAATGCTGTTGCCAGTGATTTGGGATGGCAGTTGATGGGGTGCCAGCAATGGATAGTCCTTACTGTCCTGTGCACTCTTAATCTTCAACTGCATGTCAAATACAGAACACAAGAAGAGTAAGCTGGAAATGCCATTGGTCTCCAGCACAAGAGCGTCCATACTTGCCACAGGAAGCTTGTGAAACCATGTTTGTTTTTATGTTTATATTTGCCTTGTTCTTTTTCTTTCCCCTTTTCTTCTATGTTCTGTTTAAAAAGGAAGTTACAACAGCCATCCAACCCATGCATACTCCCTGGTCAATCCTCTCAGCTTTCTTGTCTCCTACCCTTGACACCAAAGACAGGATTTCAGTAGCTGCCCAATGGCATTATAGATGTCTTAGATAGTCCTGCCCGTCTTTCTGCAGATCTTGTGTCACATGTTCCAGTCCCATGCATATGTGCCTCGGATTATACAGAGCACCAAAAATGACTCTATGCTTAAGAACCTGAATCCCTTTAAAAATACAAGATTTTCTAGTATGACACTAGAAGGGAAAAAATAAAAAAATATAAAAAAATTAAAAAGATATGCAAAAATGTTAAAACCCCCAAAAAATTGAGCTGCCCTCATCTTCCTTGAAAAGATAGCCTTCCATCTTCCTTGGAAATATAGCATGACCTGACTAGAGGTTTTGAACAAAAGCTACTTGAAACAGCTTTCATAAAATTCTGCTATGAGATCTTAGAGAATTTTCTCTGAAGCAAAAATGTCTCCTGTCTACCCAGGTATGATTTGGAGATCTTGGAGAAGTAGAAGATATATGATGAAGTTAATTTTGCAAAGAGGTGTTATCACATGCCTTTTTTTTTCAGCCAAGGAAGGGAAAAGAGCCAAGAGGCTGCAGTTTGCAGGGCCTCAAGGGGGGTGGTGTCCTGCCAGCCTCAAGGGGGGTGGTGTCCTGCCAGCTTCTCCTCACAAGCATATCCATGCCAGAGGTGTTTAAGCAAAATTGTCATGTAAACCAGAAACATCTATCATTATTGTGCTGGTTGTGTGTGTGGACAATTAAGTGAAACTTTGGGAAGAAAAAAAGTGTGCTTTCCTGCCCAGAGGATGCAATGAAAAGTTTTACTGTGTAGAGCAGGATGGCTTTAGTAGTTATGCTGGTTTTATTGACAGTTGTCCTCAGAGGCACCCAGAAGGGCATTGTTCAGCCCTCCCTGGAGGGCACTGGCACACCTGGACTTCCCTGGCTCATCCCAGCTGCCTTTTCACATCCACCTCACCCCTGTTCATCTGTGTCAGTCTTAGAAGACTGCTACACTTAGGTTCACCTAAGAACTTTTCCTTTAATTTCAAGAGTAGTCAATTTGTCTCTTAGATTATATATAAAGATTTTTCAGCAACAAGTCACCACCTCATCTTTTGTCTTCATCAGCAAGTGATAAAGCTCTGCCAAGACCCTGACAGCAGTTTTGCAAAGGGCATTCATGGTCTGATTTTGTGCCAGCATGGCATGAAGCCAACCCAGTAGATACTGCTTTGCAAATGAGCAACAGCTGTGGCTCTAAGCTCTTTGGTCCATGTTATATTACAGGACCTCAGTATGTATGTCAAGGAACTGCTCTTATGATCTGGGAGCACCCACATCTAGATGAAGCAGTCTTTGGCTCAGTATGTCAGAAGGACATTTTCTTATGGATCTCTTATGGCTGTGATATGGAGTGCAACTCCGTGGCACAGAAGTCCTCATTTCCCCTGTCCCCATCCCCCATCAGGTGTAATGACACATCGTTCTTTTCACTGGCAGCTGATAACAGGAACAGTGTCTGAGGCCTGCTGAGATAATTAGCATAAACTTTCCCTACATAAACCTGAATGTAGCTGGTGCCTGGAAGTAAAAAATCCCCATCTGCAGAACATTTGAAGTAATGTTCTGGAAGGACTGGCACTTAAAACACAGAAAAGACAGTATGTCAGAAGGGAAACAAATGTAATGGAGAAGAAGGAGAGGAACACATTTTTACACTAGAGAAAAGCTGTTTAGCTGCAGGAACTGTCACATCAGACCTGGTTGATCACAGTTAAGGATTATGATTCATACGAAAGTGAATTAATTGAAGAGGAAGGGTATTGTATAGCACAAAGATGCTGATCTGGTCCCCATGTATAACTTACAGTGAAGAGTAAGAGTCAGAGAAGATTATGTTTCTTCTAGATCTGTTACTGGAGTACAGCCAGACTCCCTTTGCTGTCCTGGAAACTTGATCTATAGATGTTGTATGCTCTACTTACTACTCATCTCTCCAGAAGTAAACAGTGAAACCAGGCTCTGTGTACGGGCTGGAAAAGACTACAACAGCACCATAGGAGTTTCATTCTCCATCAAAGGAGCTTAAAACAGTTATGCAGTCCTTGGAGAGTCTAGAACATGGCAAAGCCTGGCTGATCAGATTTAAAGATCATCTTTGTGCCAGACTGTCAAACAGCATCTGGAGCTACAGTAGCTAGACCTATCCTTCCTACATGCTCTCTGTCCACATTTCACACAGTGAGATAAAGACACTTCCCTGTACTGTGATCCCATCCATTCCATTGGGTGCATGTTGTGCAGCCTTTAGGCTGTATTTACAGGCTCACAAGTGTCAGGGCTGTCAAAGCTGGTCTTGAAGAATGATTTCAGGGCCATGCTTACCAGACCATATAGACCCCTCCAAGCTATTTCACACTCCTCAAGCCCAGTGTCCACTACTGGTGGAGGTACAGTTTGGGTTGTGGCTTAGCCTCTTAGCAACTGGAAACCAGTAGAAGTTTTCATATTTGAAAAATAGCCTAGGAGCTCAGATGAAAAATGCTGTGGCCAGGGACTACTTACCACTTGGAGTGGACTGCTGGGAAATGACAGAATTGCTGCCAGAGATTGGTCTCTAGTAAATTTTGAAATCTAAGTAGTTTCACATGCTGTGCTAAATTTTCATTAATAAGGATGTTTATTGCAATCTTCCCACAATTTTTTACAGTGGACCAAAATATGCAGCATCAGGGGTTCTTTTCTTGCTTGTTTGATTTTTAAAGTTGGTTAAAGTAAAATGCCCACTTTTTAGAGCCAATTTTTCTTGTCCCTGCAGTAAAGAAAAGGTTGTGCTTGGTCTTAATGAATATAACAGTAGATATTATTTTTTGTTATTAGTCTTAAAAATATTTTTTTAAGTCTTAAAATTCTGCCTAGATTCTAGCTCCTAGATTAAATAATTCTCGTCTGCCATGCCTCATTTCAAGTGCCCTTGAATCCTGGCCTAGAATAAATGCCAATAAAAGGGACTGCTAACTCCCTACAGAGGCTCATCCACACATTTCATTCACAAAGTTGTTCTCAGCTCTGTGAATAAAGGTAACTGTATGGGACTATTTGCACTTTTATACACACTTTATACATGAAACCAAACTCTGGGTTTTTTCCAGAATGTCTTTTCAATTAGAGAGGAAACCAGTTTGAGGTGTTGATGCTTTCACTTTCATTCCTGTTGCTGCAGAATGCTCTCTCTAGTGGTTAGGAATCATACTTTAAAAATATCCTTAAAGTTATTTAATTTCACATTGTAGGTCCTTACTTCTGATTAGAGTTCCAATTAAAAGTATCTCATCCTGAAACATCTTAGGGCTGCATCTCTGTCTTCATCTGGAGACAGTAGGCCACATATTGATCCAGCTGTTCATACATAGGTCAATTCTGCAGGCTTTCTGCAAAATCAATTTTCATTTAATTTGGCATATTGAGTTCTGAATAGATACTTTTTTCTTTGCAAGTTCATATAAATTGCAAAGAACTTCAGGCACTACCACATTCAGAGCTCAGATTTTTAAAAAATGACCAGTATAAGTTTTACCCAGGGTAAGATTTTTGCCCAAATAAACTGGATTACAAACATGTGGAGTAGTATTACTGGAATTTTGATAATAGTTTTCCTGAGAGGAACCATATACAAATATGTATCCAAGCATCATACCTAGGCAACAATATAAGTCCTGGAGAAGGTGCCAAAACAAAATCCATTAATGGAAAAACTATTCAGCACCCAATACCAATGTGGGGAAAAAAAAAAAAAAAAGCAGATTTCCACACATGGTACAGCTAAGTTGTGAAACTCACTTTGTTGAGGAAGTTTTGAGGTCCACAGTTTTAAGTGGGTTTCCAGAATGGACACAACATTCATGGTTGTGTTAGCAGCAGTTAAACATGACGGGCAGCATGCCATCAGTCTCCACAGTCTCTGAGCCCCAGGGGCAGGAAAGAGCCAGCACTGGCAAGGTGTTTTGCTCTTAAGTGCTTTCTTTCATCATCCAGTAGTGGCTACTGATGAAGGTGGGAAGAAGAGCTAGACAGAGGTTTGGTCTGAGGCTTGGCTTCTTTGACTGCTATTTTGTGGATGGCAAGAGGAACAGGGAAAGTAGGCTAGGACCCTCCTTTAGAGAGATGGGATTTTCTCTCCTTGTCCAGCATAATGCTGGGGACATTACATGTCCTGTCTTGTGTCTCTTTACTATCAGAAACTAGGGATAATACTTCCTTACTTCACACTGGTAAGATAGCAGTTAATCCTGTCAGTAGCTGTGGTGTGCTCAGGTAGAGGGGAAATGAGGACTATATAGCCACCCACAATGCCCAGTGGTAGCAAAAATACAACCTTTTTTGGATTATCCACCAAACCCCAAGGAACTCATGGAAAAGGATCAAAAGCCTATAAATTGAATTAGAAAATCCCAGCTGGGAAAGCAACAGAATATTGGTTTCCCTTTCCGTCACCATCTCCATACTACTTAATAAAAATGAGAGGTAAATAAATCAAGTAATATTTGCTCAATGTCTAACAGTTTAGGAAATTATCTCCTTCCTGAACCCATAAATGCATATCATAATCACTACAATTACATAAATATATTTCTTCAGTCACAGTGAAAAGTACGGTGATTTCTCATGGGCTGACATCTTGAAAATATCACAGCATAAAAAGACTTATTTTAAATTATTTCACTTGGACAAAACAGTTCCACATCTTGATTTCCCCAATAGAAAATTACTAATATCCAGGGACAATATAACAACTAGCTCAGACTTTAGGTGAGTTTTATATTTCATTATTCACACAAGTAGAATGCATGGCAGTGGGAATTTCACTCCGGGGATACTCAGTTCCTGATGGTTACCATCAGTAAAAATTCCATCTATGCTCTGTAGAGAAGTCAGGGTAAAAGATTTTATTTCAGAGTAAGTGAAAATATTGACAATTTACTGACAACAAATCAAAATCAGGAAAGAAGTCTTGTACTTCAAAATCTAAAGAACGTGGGTGAAGTTCTGCTTACAATGGAATCCAACACTGGTTAAGCACCAGAACAGGTTGCTTTAGGAGAAGGGAGATGATTCGAAACAGACAGTATCACTTCAACAAGTGCAAGTCCTGCCTAACAAACCCAGTTACCTTCTATACTAGAGTGACTGGTGGACAAGAGCAGAACTATGGATGACATCTATCTGGACTTCTATAAGGCCTTTGACATGGTCCCTCACAACATCCTTCTCTCTAAATTGGAGAGATATGGATTTGATGGGCGGACTGTTCAGTGGGTAAGGAAGCGGCTGGATGTTTGCATTCAGAGGGTAGTGGTAAACAGCTCAATGTCCAGATGGAGATGTTCTTCAGAGGTCTGTACTGGTGTCCCTCAGGGGTCTGTACTTTAGCATTTTTTATTTATAAGCATGATGCAGTTACCCACCAGGGTGGAATTAGTTTCTGTGACAAGCTGGAGGTGTCTTCAGTCTGGCATAGCCACAGGGAAAATACACTAATATGAACCATTCTATTTCAACATTATGCTAAGCAATACATGTTTCCCAACTTCCTTTTTGGGCTGCCAAGTAATTTCTTTAATAATAAATTTATTAGAACTTGGTTTTAGTTTTGTCAAAATCCTCAAAGTTTTATCTCCATCAGACACTGCATCTGTCATCTTCATTGGAATATTCCATTTATTGTCTCCAAAAAATCTTATAAACCAGCAGTAGGAGAATAAAAATTGCTCTCATTTCCACCATGATGTTACTTTCATCCTTAGTAATATTCTGCAGCTTCCTTTCTTTTCTGTACCACAGCAGAGTTTTCTAAATTTCTTTCAAAATAGTATGTAATGGCAGGAGAGAGATAACTTGCAGAAAATTCAGCCAAGTTAGTTTAGGATGGAGAGAATATGTGTCAAAAGGATGAAGGAGAAAGGGTGAAGGTGTAAGTCTTTCCTCATGTGCATATGAACCATGAGAGAGACAAGAGCTGCAGCTGCTGGCACCATCACTGATAACATCTTCCATCTGCACTAAGGCAGGATCCAGAAAATTTGGGAAGCTCTGACCTGGAGAACAAAACCAACAGAAAGCTTATTTAAATCATAGAGTGGTCATAATAGTTGACACAAAGGCAAAACAAAGACATCATCATATGAGTTCCACTCTCTTGAACCAACCCACTTACTTTCAGGCAAACTTGGCAAATCAATCAATAAACTCCAAACTGTGCCTATTTTATAGTAAGCAAATTGAAACAAATAATATTCTCTCACAAAGAACTAGTGATGAAACTCTTGCATTGTGCATATTATTTCCTGTCTGCCAAGAAATCAGCATTATTTGCATTAACAGTTTTAATCCATTTTACTAGTAGAATTTCAGAAAACTGTAAGGGTCTGTAACTAGGAGCTCCACCTTACAGCTGCCAGCAATTTCATTTGTTAAGATGGCCTCTTTGGAGGTTGCTGTTGGCTCATCATAGTGAACCACTGCAGGCCTAAGATTCCTTTACTTTCTGGTGCTACAGATGGTGGGTAAGGAACGGGGGCAGGGGGCAGCTTTCTAACACTCATTTTCTTTAAGAAAAAATCAGCAAGGGACTATAACTTTTATTTTACTATTGACTTAGAATAGAGGTAGTTGAGCTTCCTCTGGTTTTCTTGCTTTGGCTCCTGGATGACACAAAAAACCATCATGAATTATTAATTTTATTTGCATTTGAACTAAGATTAAACCAAAGCTCTCTTCCTCTATTTAAGACTGAACTGTGATGCCAAGATTTTTTTTTTTTTTTTTTTTTTTTTTTTTTTTATTCTTAATACTGCCCATTACTTCCTCATGGTGTGTTTGCTGTTTCATCTTTGTTCATAATGCACTTTTTTTTTTTTCCAATAAAATGGTGTGTTATATAGTAAACAATAGTAAACAACGTGAAGACTCCTAAATATGTTGGGATAGGACAAAGGGCAATGGTTTTAAACTAGAGCAGGGTAGATTTAGGTTATACATTAGGAAGAAGTTCTTTACTATGATGGTGGTGAGACACTGGAACAAGTTGCACAGGGAAGTTGTGAACACCTCATCCCTGGAAGTGCTTAAGACCAGGCTGGATGAGACTTTTAGCAACCTATCTAGTGGGAGGTGCCTCTGCCAATGGCAGAGGGGTTTGAACTAGATGACCTTTAAGGTCCTTTCCAACTCAAGCCATTTTATGATTCTATGATTCTTTGATTGATTCTATGAAACATGTATTTTTGATCCTTCCGTATGTGTTTTGGTGAAATCTGTAACACCACCAGCTTAGTCATTAGACTGTGCCAAGAAGTACTAGCATGCAATAGCCTAGCCAATAAGATGAGCAGTGGATTTAGATGTTCAGACTACTACAGCATTAGAGAGACATGTTGCTTGCTCAAGCAAAAGATATGTAGTAAATCTTTGTTCACAAAAATAGCAGGCTTTTTTCATTAGTAAGTTTAGCAGCATTGTAACCTAGAGAAGAAAATCATGTCATTCTTAACACATTTGCTTTAACTTGGCCAGCCCTGATTTCATCAGGCAGTTGGACCAGATGTTCATTGTATGTCACTTCCAACTGAAATAGTCCTGTTCTATATCCAGGTGTGTAGGAATAAGAAGGATAAAGTTCTCTTGCAGAAATATGATTCCTTCTTTTTTCTTATCTGCTTCAAAACATTCTGCAAATTAATGGAAAACACTTCTAAAAATCTGTGTGACAGCACTCTACCCAAAAAGCAACTACTCAATGCTACATTCCTAACTCGTAAAATAAAACAAAAGAGGACTTTTACAACTGCACTAGTACTGCATATCCCATAAAGGGAAGGAGAGTTTCACTCTCTGGGCACCACTAATAAGGAGGGTGTACAGATCTTGGGCTAAAAATTGTAATCAGTGCCTAGGTCTATTTGACACAGTTACTTATCTGAGACAGAGGTCAGACTCTAGGCTCTGCATCGTTTGTCCTTACTTGAATTTCTGCAGAAGTCAGGTCATTGGACATTTCTAGATTTGCTTCTGCATAGCTTGGTTGTTACAGACAACCAATTACATCTATCCAGGTAGTTATGCTATAAAAGGATCACGATGGCCCAGTTTCTAGTTTGAACTCTCTCCAAACAGCTTCCTTTCTTAATATTTATGTGTGGGACATTTTTTTTCCAAGAAACTTATAAAAGTCTACATTTTACATCATATAAATCCTTGAAAGACGACTATTTTCTGAGCTAGATTTCCTTGAAACATATGATTTTCTAAGGGCAGAGGTATAACATGATACAGATGAAGGAAAGTGAACACACTGATTAGGCCTTGATTTCCTTCTGTGCATGCATAATTTCACATGCAAAAATATTCCTATTGATTTAGGACTCTTCACAAACAGAATATGAAGTGTATACATGTACATACAATTGGGGTTCATAAACTGTCACATACACCCCAAAATTTGATATTACTTTTGGGGAAATAGTGAAGTAAAGACCAGGAGATATGAATATAAAAAGAGAAAAAAATCATAATTTATAGTGTGGGAGCCATTTCTAGGCTCAAGAAGAATCATAAAGTAATGGTTTCCTGGCTATCAGAAAACTGTTAATTGACATACAAGCTTTATGTTTTGACAGTTCACCTCTTCAACAACATTGGTTAATGCAAAATATTTTTATATTTCTCATTCCCTAAATTACTCCAATCTAAACATATCAATGATTAAGTTTATATCTGCATTCCAAATGGCATAGTCCTCCAAATTTTTTAGTTAAGCTTTCTCTTTGCAAGGGAAGTCTTATTCATTTGTATTGTAACATGACATTATTTTTGCTTTAAATAAAATGTTATTTAAGCATTTAAAAATTAACCTGCTCTTTAGAACAAGAGGACTAAACATTTTGGAAACTTTCAATCCCTTTGTCTGACTCCAGTAAACAACGTAGACCATAAAACTTAAAAATATTCCAACCATTTGAGCAGCTTGAAACAGCTGTCAGTTTTCTGGTAAAGCCTTCATCGAAATATATGCATTTAATAATTTTTTTATAATAAGAACAAATAAAATCTTGATATTGTGTCAGAGCTCTGAGCAGGCAGCCATTTCTTCTTTTTGCCCCTGCAGGGATAAATTCATAGCTTCAGCTGCCTGCTTCTCACTGGAAAGGGCAATCTGTTTAATGGTGTTGACCACACCAGGTTCCTCCTGGCCATCCAATCTGCATTACTGCCCAATACATATAAATAAAAGGCCCATGTCACACCTCCTGCTCATTCAAAATATGGAATACCAGGAATGAAATCTCCTCCCTACTTGTACTCAGCACCAGAACCAGGGTAAAAAAAAAAGACAAGACTCCTTTTTTCCCTATATGATCATTTCTTGAAAATTAGTTCCTAACGCTGGGAGAATGCATTCATATGTAAATGTAACATATCAAGGAATGTGTGCTTGATCAAGCAACATTTGAAGTCAACAAACATGAATCTACTGAATATAGATAAATATACAAACAACATAACTAAGCTAATATAAACTAAAATATTGGCTTGTTTCTCTAATGATACTTCCATCTGTACTAGCAACAAAAAGTATGAGGAATAAATTAATGAATTTTGCTACATTGTTTGAAGCTTCTGTATTCTTTCAAAGCCAGTTGTTGTACTTGACTAAATCGCCAGTGAGGTTCATTAGGAAATCTGGTTTAACACCACTGTTTCAGCATGCACCAAAAGAGATGTAGATCTCCAAGGATCTCCGTCCTCATAGCAGCTGTCACTACACTGTGCTGGTTTTGTCTGGTACAGGGTTAATTTTCTTCACAGTAGTTAATATGGGGCTATAGTTGGGACTTGTGTTGGAACCAGTGTTGATAATAAAGGGATGGTTTCATTGTTGCTGAGCAGAGCTTTACACAGGGTCAAGGTCTTTTCTGTTTCTCACATCACCTCACCAGTGATGTGAGAAACCAGGCTGGTGGTGTACAAGAAGCCAGGAGCAGACAGCTAAGACAGCTGACCCCAGCCGACCAAAGGAATATTCCGTACCATGTGATGTCATGCTTAGCATATAAATCTAGGGGAATAAGAAGGATGGGAGGCACATTCAGAGTGATGGTGTTTGTCTTCCTAGGTCATTGTTACATGTGATGCTGCTTTCCTGGAAATGGCTGAACACACACGCTGATGGAAAGTGGTAAATAAATTCTTTATTTTGCTTTGATTGTGTGCACAGCTTTGACTTTGCCTATTAATCTGTCTTTATCTCAACCTAGGAGTTTTTTCACTTTTACTCTTCTGATTCTCTCCCCCATCCCACCAAAGGGGAGTGAGCAAGCAGCTGCATGGTGCTTAGTTGCTGGCTGGGGTTAAAACCACAACATACACCAATAGTCCTTACTATCAACTTCTTGATATTCACCAGCATTTCTAAGAAAACATACTCCTTTGAACATTTTAATTTCCAAACACTTGCCTCTGTGAAATGCCATGACAAAGAAGTGAAGAAATAGTAATGACTGGCTTTTCAGCTTTCCTGAGTGGTTACTAATCCTAAGTCTTTTTTAGCAGCTCTAAGATAAGTGGTGTAATTTCTGGCTAAAGAGAACTATAGAGACTGAACAGGAATGTCAAAATCAACATGTGAGTGATGACAGCTAAGACAAATTAAAAAGATTCAATTCTCCTTGGCGGTTATCAGTGGAAAGGGGTGTTCATTCCAGCTGAGCCTCCTTCGGTGTTGAAAAGGAAGGATGATTTCTAGTGAATTGCACAGTTTATTAGTCTGAGGGCTTCCTGCCTAACAACATCAGATCACAGAAATATTTTTTAAATGAACCTCTGCAGATCTCAAAGTCCCACTTAGAGAGGAACAATTGCCAGTACTAGATGAGGTCTGCCACAGCTTTGCCTAACCAAGTCTTGAAAACCTCCAAGAATGGAGACTCCATCGGTTCTCTAGGTGACCTGTTCCTGTGCTTCTCTACCCTCTTGGTGAAAAGCTTTCCTAGTGTCCAACCTCTCTAACTGCTGTTGTTTCATGTTGTATCATCTGTCACCACTGCAAAGAGTTAGGGTCCATAACCTTTGAATTCAAGTTTTTGTAGGCTGCTGCCAGACTACTCCTCAGCTTCCTATTTGCCATGCTGAATGAGCCCAGCTTCCTCAACACCTTTGCAGAGGTCATCTGTTCAAAATCCCTGACCACCGAGACAGACCTCCATTGGACTTGTCCCTTTTATCAACAACTACTTGAAGAGGGAGCTTAGAATGGACTGTAGCATTCCACATGTCATCTCACCAATGCCATGCAGAGGAGTATAATAAATTCCTACTTCCTAAGATATATAGTAGCCCATTCTGCACATTTCCATGTTCATAATGACAGCACTTTTGGCTCATATTCAAGCAGCTTTGCAGAAAAGCCCCTGGTGTCCTTGTGGAAAAGAAGCTAAACATGAGTCAGTAGTGTGCACGTGCAGTCAACCAGTTTCTGAGCTGTATTTAAGAAGAGTTTAGCCAACAGTCAAGGGAAGTGACTCTTCCCTCCTTTCAGCTCTTGTGAAACCACATGTTCTGTGTCAAATTTTAGGCTCACTCCAGCACAAGAAACATATTTGCCTTAGAGCTCACTCCAGTATGACAGTCATCAAGGTAGTGAGGGGGCTGAAATGCAGGATATTTAAGGAGAGACTGAAGGAGTTGGGTTTAGTCAGTATGGAGAAAGAAGGCTGTGTGAGATATTATTGCTGCCTACATCAATCTATTGTGAGAGTGTGGAGAGAGACACAGCCAGTCTTCTCAAAGGTGAGGAAAGGACAATGGTCAACAAATAAAAGTTGGAACACCAAAATTCAAACTCAATGTAAGGAAATATTCCCAACAGAAGGGTAGATAATCACTATATCAGGTTGAAGTTGTGGAATCTCCATCCATGGAGATATCAAAAACACAACTAGACAAGCCCTTGAGCAACCTGATCTAATGGCAGAAGGTTCAACAAGACAACCACCAGAGACTATTCCCACCTACATGAGCCTGTAACTATATTTGCCCTCTACTTTATTCCCAAGATCCCCTGTAGCAAGACTGCTACTCACCTAGCCTGTTCCCAGTCTCCCAGGTGCAGATATGTACTTGTTTTGATGAAATTCATTCTGGCACAATCCTCAAGTTTCATAAGGTTGATCTGGATAGGAACTATGTCCTTTGCTGTATCATCATCTCCTCCCTAACTTAGTTATCTCTGCAATTTGCTGGAAAGTACTTTCTACCTTATTATATAGGTTACTGATAAAAATACTGAAGAACATCAGCTCCATTATCAGCCCTTGAGTACTTTGTTATTGGCTGCTAGCTGGGCACAGAGCCACTGAGTGCTACACTTTGGGCCTGGCAGCCCAGCCAATTTTCAACTCACCCAACTGTCTGATCACCCAGCCCATACATTCTTGGCTTTTAGATGGTTGGTGATTGTTGGTTTGATTGATGGTTGGATGATTCTTGGCTTCTCCAGGGTAAGAAACCTTACTAAAGGCATATCCACCTCCCTCCTCTCATTCTCATAACCAGTCATTTCACTACAGAAGACAATCAGGATGATTGTTTCTGATTATCTCCTTGTCCTGTTTGAGTTTAAAAGCTGCTTCCAAGAGAAGACCATGCACTGTGATCTTCACAGGGGCTGAGGTGAGCCAGCAGCTGTCAGCATTCCAGATGCTCTTTATTTGCCATTCTTGAATATGACTGTAAACTTTGCTTTTTCCATTCATCACAATTTTTCAGAGACAATACACAGGAGACTTGCAATCACAGTGCATCCAGCAAGGCTGCAACTACAGCAGACAACTTTTTCAACACTTTTCACTCAGTCCCAGGAATATGAAAATGTCCAGCTGAAGTTGTTTCTTACTCGTTCACCCAGTGCTTGCTGCTTCCCAAACTATTCTGGTACTTTCAGGGATCAGGGAGAAGGAGCTACTCATGCTAATCAAGGTAAAAGACGCCCTGAGTACTTCAGCCTTATCCCCAGAATTCACACTGTGTTATCTCTCATACATCAGAAGCCCTATATCTTCCCTTTACAATTCGTCCTTATTGCTCAATTTAATAAAGTTATTTTTAGCTTCACCTGGATTTTAACTTTCTTAATGTGTCCTTACCAAATTTTTAGTACCTAATTTCTAATTTTAGTACCTAACTTTCTAATTTTAGTACCTTAGCAAAGCTTTTATATTATTCCTTTGTTGCTTTTGTTTCCACTCCAAACATGTTCACTGTTTGTATTGTAGTTCATCAAGAAGCTCCATTTCAGTTAAGCTGGCCTTGTGCTAAAACTTCCATTTTTCCCACACAGAGGTATAGCTTGTTCCTGATACTTCAGAGAGTTCACCTTGAAGGAGTCATCCAGCTCTGTTGGGCTCCCTGACCCTGAATGGCTGCTTCCCAGAGGATTTTGCTCAGCAATTTCTTAAATAACCAGGTATGTTCTCTGAAAGTCTGAAGCCCTAGCTCTGCAGTTTTATTTCCAGCCTTCCTCCAGATCCTGAACTCCACTGCCTTGCACACCTTGCAGCCCAAGATGCCACCAGTGACCATATTTTTCATCAGTCCTTCTCAGTCTCTGAACAGCAAGTCCTACAGAACAACACCCCTGGCCAGCTTCTCTAATGTTTGCATGGGAAATGTGTCACCCACACACTCTAACCTTGGGTAGTTTACATGAAGCCACATTGCCCTTACAGCAGTGGTTTGGACAGTTGAGCCCACCCCTAATGATAGGTCCCCACAGGTGGTATGTTTATAAAAGATGTCCCATTTTTTATCTTTTATTTATCTATATTTTTTATCCCTCCTCAATGTCCTGTTTGCCCTTCCTGTCATATTCTCTGTCCCATGCAAACAGCCCTCAATAGAGACTGGACATTCCCCACCTTTTGTCTCCACAACTCTCGATTTCCTGGTTCACTAGGAGGAGTCACTAGAGACACCAATGCATCAAGGACAGTGAAACATGCCAGAAATTGCTCACTTGTCACCTTCTTGGCAACACTGCCCATTGGATTGACTCAGATGTTCTACTGAGCTATAAATAAATTGCTTAGCACTTTTTTTCTGACTTTCTCAGCACCCCTAGTATATTAGCAGTATTCACTCCAGCAGTAAATTAGGCGATATGGGCTAAGGAGAACTTTAAAAATATCCTTGGCATATCAGTCTCTAGAAGAGAGTCCATACAGAATTTAGAACTGGAAGAACCAATTTACACAAAATACACACATTTCAATGAAAGCATATAAAAGTAATAATCAGTGAATAGTTTATACACAAATATTCTCAGTGTATTAAAACATATGATATTTGCATCTAGTTCATATTGATCTAATCTGCAAAGGTACATTAAGGCATTCAGCTTGCAATCTTGACAGTAAATTTGTACTCTTCACCCTTGAATCCACAACATAACATCATGGATTGAATTCTTTTTCTTACAGCTTTAAGATTCATGCAAGCAACAGCTGAAGTACCATGCCAAGATCTTAAGTCTTTGTTCTATTAAATTCTACTAGTTTAGGGTGTAGTAAATCTCACTTTATTTATGTCTTTTCTTTGGTTTAGCTGCTGTGACTTACAACTACCAGATTATTTGCATTAAACATTATTCATAATAATACTAAGCATTTGTATGGGCATCCATGTATTGAGTATCTTACAGATGGTATTATTTGCAGCAATTAAAGTGACATTGCTTTCAGTTTGGTTTAAAATATTTATATTTTCTTCCTGTCTTTATATTATCCATTACAACCGCTGAGCAAACAAGCTCTAAGGTAAAAATTGTCGTATTAAAAAGTAGTGGTTTCCTAAATGCAGTGTAAAACATTTGGACTTCATTTTCTTCCAGACACATTTTTACTACTTCATTTTTGAAAGATTGTCCCATGCTCTATCTTTCATATTTGTTTCTGCTCTGGCACATTATTAATTTACCAATAAATTTATTATAAGATGGAGTTTGGAATCCTTGTATTTTTTAATTTTTAGAATTCTTTTCTGAGTTCACTAGAATTTCACATTAATGTCTCAGTCAAATACAAGCAATTATTTGGAAGTCAACCCAAGAGAAATGCTTAAGCGTAAGAAGAGTACACTATTTAACTCTTCTTTGTTGCCCCAAAAGAATATTGTATCAGCAGAGCTGTATCAAGACATCTATTTTTATTGCACTCCATGTTTTAAAACCAGTATTTTGGCTTCAACAACAACAACAACAAATTACTATTTTCATCAGCCATTCTTTTTAGTAACAAATATGAGGTGACAATCAATCCTTTACAAGATATTTATAGATTTATATAAAGCCACTCTTTTATGCACAAAAACATTTGCAGAAAACTAAAGTTTCCATTATACAAAAAAACACCTTTTAGTTTCTCATAAAATATAAGGCATCCCACTTTTTAAGAGGTGATTGAAGACAACTTCTATTAGAAGCATTGGAATTTACCACCACTATGAACCTCATCACACAGCTGTAGCCCTCAATATTCTTTGATGGTCTTGGCCACATGTGGTTTACAGTTAGCCTCGAGCTTCTAGACTTGAGATTGCTGTTAGAACAAATGGTATCAGAAAGCTTTGTTCTTAAAGGCCAAACATGGTCTTTGTGTGAGCTGATTCCATAGAGAGTCCTGCTCCTGCATCTGCCACCAGCATCCTCTGTGATTTGTGGCAAGTCACATTCCTTACTTGTATTTTCTGGATAATAATTCTCTTTTGTCTGCCTACTTGCAGTGCATTCTCTTTATGGTAGAGACCATCTCTTGCATAGTGTAAGAACTGTACCCAGTGCACGAAACAGAGTTTGCTGGTCCCCATTCAGGCAGGAATTTGACAGAAGAAATACAAATCTGCTGTCTTCCAGGTCCATGTCAAATACACAGTCTAAATTGTAAAACTTTAAAAAAAACCTCTATCAGTGGGCAAATTTAAGCCATATCAAACTAGATATTTTCCAGCTCCTGACCTCGAACCTTTTCTTAATCTTGAACTCTGCAAACCAAATTATTTTTAGCTTCAAAACCCTTGGCTAATTTATTTTCATTTTGCTTCAGCTTTGTATGCCTTTGTGCTTCCGGTTTCTGGCAACGTTTATGAACAAGAATGCCAAAGTCCTCAATTCAAATTGTATGCTTCACCAAATGAAAAGGGGAAAATACTCAAAATCATGCAATGCAGTCTTCTCTCATGAGTCTTCTGTTCTCATGAACTTTGTAGGACAATTCTGGAAATGCAAAAGTTCATCATTTAAGAGACATCAGATAAGGAAGCAAGCTTCTGGGATTCACCCATTTGTCACTAATTCCAATTCCTTCTGGCAATAAAGCAAGACTGTTGAAGGGAGGAAAAAACAACAAAGGGAGAAAGTCCAGAAATTTTTTTTAAATGGAATGAGAAGGTCCTTGAAAAGACGTAAAAGAAAGTCCTGGAGAAAAAACAAACCAAACCAAACCAAAACTAAAGAAATTACAATAGGATGCACTTCAGAAGGTAAATTGTGAAGAAGGTGAATTGTGGAGAAGTAAAAGGGGATGAATTACTAAGATAGTCATCTAAGTGGATGGACATCAGTGCCTTGCCTTAGAAACCAAAACAGACTTAGACTGTACACCTCAGCTTATACAACTAAAGCTGAGGTGAATGTTGCCTAAAACATTTCCTTTCTTATCACCTTTCTATTATGTGTCATACATCACTATTTTGTTCAGCAATATTGGTAGTATTTAAGGATCCTTGTTTTTATACAAAGGTAATGATAGAGTATTTAAAACAGGTCTTTACAATTGTGATACTTGTCCATCAAAACTCTTGTTCATAATACAAGTTACTATTAAAACTTGTAGATAAACATTGTATGTTTGAGTACTGTACTACAACATATGGGGGAACTTAACATAGTTGCTTAACTAACAGTGTAACAAAAAGGAAAAAAGGGTATTCAAGTTAGCCTAATTCACTTATATTCAGGCATCTATCTACCGATGTACTGCAGTGTTCCTGTGAACTCACACCATGCCCTCTACACTGCTCTAGCTATTTAAAGTCTCTTGATATAAAGAGACTTATAAAATTTCTGTTGTCTTGGAACTTGGAATTACAGCTACTTTAATAACATGGTTCTCATGTTATCTAATCAAATTATCATAATCTTCTGAATTTTCACAACATTGCACAACTTCTAAGCCACATGACTTTCATCCATTTGGTGGATGTTGAGGCAAAAACCTCACATACCACTTTGAAACCGTACACCTCTAAAGTGCTATTGTTAATCATGTTCTTGGGTGCCTCATGGGTGCCATTTCTTAATGTCAGTCTAATACATACACTAAATATACACCAGTCTATAATATATATAGATCTCTGTATAGAGACAGTTGGAAATACTGCATATGGAAATAAGTATAAATAGGCAGAGGTATGAAATATATATATTACTTAGATCTGATGAAAAGTCTAATCTTCTCTTAGATTTGACTCGAAGCAACCACACAAAATGTGTCTGCCTGGTTGTCAGCATTGGTTGTGACCTTTAACATTTACATTGAGTAATAAACGAATGGCTCAGACATTCAAAGCCCAGAGTGCCTGACAAATATTGGGCAAAAAGCAAATAACACTGCCTGTCTCATACCCTGTCTAGAAGCAGCCAATTTGAGCCTGAGACTCTCTTCCCTTCTTTCTTAAAACACTGACCTCTCTTCTGAAAAACAAGACAAGCTCCAGCCTACTATTCCAAAGTGGCCACAAAATAGCTCTTAACATTAACTAGCAAGTTTTCCTCTCAGCTGCTCTTATCATATCTACTCTTTAACAAAGAGCAACAGCAAGCATTTTTCCAAAAGACTAATTTTTGAGTTTCTCAGATACCAGTCCATCTCTCTTTCCCTTAGGTAATATTTATATGGGAAACAACCTCCAAAACTGCTGGGAGGAGCCCACAAGTTGCCCTCACACACAGAGTTCCACACTCTTTTCTCCTGTTACCCAGCAGCAATTTTTGTGAGAAGAACATTAAAACCATCAGTTAATACCTGAAACATTTTCCCTCCCTTGTGAACAATTTCCATCTGCTGTAAAAGAGAATGTTGCACTGTTTACTGGCATTCACAGAAATGGCCCTTTATTAGAGATACCCAATCCATGTTGCAGAAATACAGGGTGCTGGATGAGAGCCAGTGTCCTGGATCCAGTAAGCCTAACACCAATGTAATACAATTCATGGCAAGAAAAAATCTTATCACAGACCACCTTCTTTTTCAGCCTGTTGTAAATTTGTGTGCGTTAGGGAAAGCATTTTAATTTCTGCCCTTTTGGAGACAGACTGACCTGCTCAGATGCCAGGAATTTAACTAATGGCAAGCAAGGTGCTGAGGTGGTCAGCAGAAGCAACAGGCCTGTCCCACTCTGGCTCTCCAGCCAACATCTCCTGTGCCTGGCAAGGCATTCCTAGGAAAAAGTTTCCACTAAATATACACTTTTCAGTGAAATGCAGTTAGGAGAGATTGTTCCTTCCCTTAATTACTTCAGCTTTATGCTTAATGTTCAGTGGGATGCATCCAGGTCTTGCTGACTCTAAAAAGCTCATGAGCCAGCCACTACTTTGAGATGCATCTGTCTGCACTTAAAAGGACGGTGCCAAAAATATCAAAGATTTGGTTCTCTACAGCCAACATTTCTGAAAACACAGATCAAAAAGAAGTAATTTTTGACATCAGAATGAGTTTACTCCAACAGATGAGGCAGATTAAAATAAAAGGTTAGAAAATAAAACTGCCCTTTGGCATGCAGGTCCTTTTCACCAGTCTTCTCTCAGACCAGCAGTTTTCTCCTGGTACCCTGCATTGCAACAAGCACTGGGCAGCCTGTGTGGATCCACTGAGAAGGTCTTCTTCCCATCAAAATGTGTGTGCTTGCTCCCTAAGCCTCTCGGAAAACTCCCAGTATCTAAACACTGCAGGATCCTGCCTGATGGCTCCCTCATGCTTGCACAATAATTGTCCCATCTTCTACTTCAGATGTGCATGCCTTGATAGTCCAGGAGAAATCTTCTCCCAGGAGCTCCATCTGACCCAGAGAGCAGCATTCAGGACAAGACAAGCAGCAGTTACCCAGCTATTCTTTCTAGCAGAAGACAGTAAGCAGGACATCTACAGTAAGCAGTAAACACATCAAGTGAATGTGCTATCACCACCACTGTTGCATTGCTTCAATGAAAGTCCACAATCATTCTCATAGCAGAAGAATGTGTCTTATGAACAAGTTAACTATTTCAGTTTCCCAAGGGTCTGCAGTATTACCTGGTACCTGCATGTTTCATTTCAATTCAATTTCTTAATTTCTCACCTTTGACATGAATTCAAAACTCTGTAGTAAAGGCAAAGGTCTCAATATCACCATCTGGAACTGAGAATCACCTTTTTTGTTCTCCCTTTGCCATTCATGATTTATTGCTAACAAGTTTTTAGGACTGAAAACATTTTTTTAAGCATGATAGGAGGAAGTTTTTAAGTTTGCTCATTACTTCTCTATCTCCTTTGCATCCTGTTTGCTGTTAGGTATTTAAAACAAGATCAGCCTTTGATTATTGACAGAAGAAATGGATTATTTATGTTCAACTACATTATCCATGTAGGTACCTATTTGTTATCAATATCCTATTTTGGGGCTTGTTCAAAGGATCGAGGTTTGTTTTGTTTCCTAAGCATTTTGAATCAGGCATAGCCAGACTGTCAAATTCAGTTTCCATGTTCAAATGTTCCAATGAAAAGGGCTAAGTCTTCTGGGTTTCCTTAACTGAAAGTTTAGATAAGTTTCATAAAGTAGTCAACTTTGATATCATAAACATGAAAAAGATTTAAGCCACTTGAATTAAGACAATAAATTCTGTACAAACACACAATTTCTCTTCCTTTTTTCTTGTGTTTCCTCCTTCTGTTTCTCTTATTTTATCTTCACATATTACAACTCTGTTGACCAAAAAAAAAGTTTTCCTCTCTCTCCAAAATTCACTTTTAACTGGGGAGTGTTTTCTGTTTACTTGCCTTTGTGATACATGTTCACAGATACTCCTCTGACATTTCTAAGCGTATTTGAAAAGGTTGAAGTATTTTTTACTGCAACCATATATTGTTTCTATGATTCATCAGTTATATGCAATGGCTGGTTTTGTTTCATCATCTCTTGACATACTTATATCCTGACAAACATCAGTTTTTCTCCCTGTTATTTCTGATAACCAACTGTTGTTTTCCTTAAAATTATCCATTTAATTTAACTCTAAATTTTTCATATGCTGTCTCTGGTCATAAATTTAAAGTCAGTGTGTGTTTACAAAATTGACCTGCTCATTCAGCAGATTATTTCATTTTAAATTTCAGGACTGATTCAAAATGTTGCAAATAAATATGCACACAGAACTGCCCAAAATCTCTTCAGTCCGATTATTACAATTTCACTCCAAATTCAACAGCATAATGTAGTTATTATTGGTCAGTGTTACCTTTCTCCATTCTGTACAGTGGTTCTTAATCTCTGGAACTCACTTCTATACTTAACTTTGCTTTTATGGTTATAAATGTAAACAGAACTTTTTCTGTCTTATTTGTATTCAGCTGACCCCTATAATGGAAATTTAGATATGATTCTTTATATAAATTTTATCTAATTAAGTTTAATTTGTTCCATAATTTTATTATAT